>JAJJMA010053497.1:0-10574 GCA_023529015.1 Papaver nudicaule | reverse complement strand
TTCTTCGGAACAACAGCGGGAGAGAAGACAGCTATCAGCTGTACTTAGTAGGAATCTAAGCTTGTTCCTCTGGTCTTGCTAACTCTGTAATCCACATAAAGCGCACGGCATTTAGCAAGTTAATATCAAAATCTTGATCAGATGTTTTGTTAACCACTAGGTGGTGCTTAATTCTAGCGCACATAAATGTTACATCTTACATGAACTTTTGTTACTTATAAAGAAAATATCGGCAAGAGAAACCTTCTTTTTTTCTCACTAAAATGGTTCATTCTAGCATAGTTCACTAGGTTATGGGCAACAACATTGCCTGTACTGTTGATGAAAATGAAACTGAGCTAAAGTCCTTTGCCAATCTACGAATTTTAGCAAGGTGATACCTTATTCTCCATGGAGGGGACTGGGAATCAGAGTTGATTAAGTTAACAATCACCCGAGAGTCTCTGCTGATATATACCTTATCAGTATGAACAAATATGTTTTTTTTTTTTTTGTGGATCAGCTGAACATACATGTATATTCTGATTAAGGTGATACAACATCATGAGTGTTTGTCTATATATACCATTCTAGTCGAGTCATATATCCATGCATAATCAAGGAAAGCGCTCCACCAGGATATTTTCTGATGTGCAGATCTCTTTTTATATTTGTTTCAGTTCTTGGCTACTTGCGTACATAAAAATTTGTCACATAATCAAAAGGTTGGTACAAGGGAATTTACTTAGGCTATATATATAGTGCGTTATTACTACTGTCATTGTTTTGTGTTTTTTGGAATTCCATATGTGTTTTTGCAATATGCATTGCGATTTGCGAGTGCTGTGAACTGAACGGACAAACAAAACCATCATTGCAAATCTTTGAAAAATCTTGCAAGTGAAGTGAACGGACAGAAGCAGGATGGTTGTCAGTGGTTAATACAAGCAACCGTGCACTGTCCTTTGGATAAACACCCGCCTCTTCCTTTTCTTGTCTCGAAAACACCACTTCCTCTCTCTTTCAAAGTCAAAATCTTCTGCTAAAACACTCTCTCACATTATTAAAACCCCTCAATTTCTTCACTTTCGACTCACTAATATCTTCAAAAACTCCATTATCTTCACTATTCTCTCCCAAAATCACTCAGCAAACTCCAGTTTTTCTATCTATCTCAAGATAACTCCATTTCATCACTTTTTCTCACTAATATATTTTGAAAAAGCTCAAATCTTTCTATTTTTTCTGATACTCAAATATCAGTTTCAATGGATGAAAAAACAGAAAGAAGAGGTGCAGCCATTGGTATTGATTTGGGAACAACGTATTCATGTGTTGGAGTATGGCAAAATGGCGATGTCAAGATTATCGCTAACGATCATGGGAACCGTACTACTCCTTCCTATGTTTCTTTTAACAATTACGAACGTTTGATTGGTGATGCTGCTGAGAATCGAGCTCCTTTGAATCCTACCAACACCGTCTTCGGTAAGCTTTTCAACTTCTTAATTTACATCGAATTTTTGGTATCTAAAATTCATTTGCTAGACTAGATAATATTGTTACCATTCAGAAATGTAGTTGTGCTGAATTTTAGTATGTGGAATTCATTTGCTATAAATTGTTTCATGCTACTGAATTTTAGAGTTTTGGCATGTTGACATCATTAATTAATTAGATGAGTCTGTTTCATGTTATGCATTGTAGATGCGAAACGTTTGATTGGTAGGAGAATCAATGATAGGTGTGTTCAGAAGGATATCAAGTTATGTCCTTTCAAAGTAATTGCTGGAGAAGACAACAGGCCCATGTTTCAAGTCGATTACAGGGGCGAGGTGAAAAAGATGTCACCTGAAGAAATTTCTGCTATGGTTCTCACTAAGATGAAAGAAACAGCCGAAGCGTACCTTGGTTCACCTGTTAAGGATGCTGTTATTACAGTCCCTGCTTACTTTAACAATTCTCAGCGTCAAGCTACCAAAGATGCTGGTACCATTGCTGGCCTTAATGTAATGCGTATCATTAATGAACCAACGGCGGCTGCTATTGCTTATGAGACGGGTAAGAAGACAACCGCTGTTGATGAGGAGAGGAATGTTCTTATCTTTGATCTAGGTGGGGGTACTTTTGATGTTTCGATAGTCAGCATTGAAGTGGGCATATCGCACAAGAAAAACATTGAAGTGGGTATCCTTGAGGTCAGAGCTACCTCTGGAGACACACATCTTGGAGGAGCGGATTTCGATAGCAGAATGGTTGATCACTTTGTTCAAGAGTTAAAGAGGAAGCATAAAAAGGACATTAGCGAAAACCCAACGGCTCTTAGGAAGCTGAGAGCATCATGTGAGAAGGCAAAGAGGGAGCTCTCTTTTAGTACTACCGAAACAATCCTGGAGGTTGATAATTTGGATAATGGAGTTGATTTTTATGCGTCCATTACTCGTTCTGATTTTGAGGATTTGAATATGGATTTGTTTATGAAATGTATGAATTCTGTTGAGAAGTGTTTGAGGGATGCAAAGATGGACAAGAGCAGCATTCATGAAGTTATTCTCGTTGGTGGTTCCACTAGAATTCCGAAAGTTCAGTCTCTATTGCAGGAATTCTTTGACGGGAAGGAACTTTGCCAGGGCGTCAACCCTGATGAGGCTGTGGCTTATGGTGCTGCAGTGCAGGCTGCTATTTTGAGTGGTGAGGCTAAGCAGAAGTTGCCGGACTTGGTGTTGATGGATGTCACCCCTCTTTCTCTTGGTATTGAGACGAAAGGAGGTGTTATGGATGTGGTGGTCCCAAGGAACAGTGCCATTCCCACAATGAAGGATAGTGTCTACTCTACCAGGAAAGACAATCAAACTTCTGTTCATGTTCAAGTTTATGAGGGTGAGAGAACTAGGACTCGTGAAAATAACTTGTTGGGTGACTTCGAGTTGATGGAAATTCCTCTTGCTCCTCGTGGCGTTCCTGCAATTACAGTACGCTTTGACATAGATGCGGATGGTATACTGACTGTATCCGCCGAAGACAGGAAATCAGGAAATAGAAACAAGTTAACCATTAGAAATGATGCGGGGAGGTTACCACAGACTGAGATCGAGCGGTTGGTGGTAGAGGCTGAGAAATACAAGTTAGAAGATGAAGATTACAAGAAGAAGGTTGGGTTACGGGACAGTTTTAAGAGTTATATAAAGAAAATGAGGATCACGGTCGACAATCTTGGAGGGAAGCTAGTATCAGATGTCAAGAAGAAGATTGATGATGCACTCAGCAAGGCCACCCAGTGGTTGGATAGCAACGAATTCGGTGACTTGGATGATATCAATGAAGAGAGGAAGGAATTAGAGGATGTATGCAGTTTCATGATACAAATGACAGCAACTAATGGACGATCTTCAAAGAAAGCTAAGAAGAACTAAGATGCACCATAGGTGATGAATTCGACTTGAAAATTTATCTATTCTGCTTTTTGTTCAACTGATTACGTACGTAGCAATCTTGAAGTCTTTGATTTCCTCTCTTTTGATTACATTATATATTTCGACACATACTTGCTGATAATCATAAGTTCGTAATATGCCTGTCAGGAAATCCATGTTATACTGTGCACAAGACTTGTTTCTGAGCTTTTTGTGTTGAATTTCCTAATCAGTTTCTTGTGATGGTTTCAATTGCTCTGCATAGATGTTAGTTTAGTGAATCATGACCGTCAGGACATTTTCCTTCTATGCACTAGTACATTATCAGAGACACCTCCTGTGCCCACTACAGTTGCTTCCAGTGCTGCATAAGCTTCAGCTTCTTCAGTAGAGTTTTCCCCTGATGCATCTTCCTCCTATTGCCTTGCTCCAGTTTCTTATTTTTCCGCTCGCGCCCAAAACGTATTCAGACCCTGCACAAGAGTCTTTTATTATTCCGTGAAGCGTCGAAGACTTTATTTTCTGAAGGAATTTCCTTCTCAAGACCATATGCATAGATATAACTGTACAACAGCAAACAATTTACACTTGAAAAATCAGACTTTTGTCTTTCCTTCTTTTTGCCCCAAGAGCCAAGACCCTAGCTAGTTAGTATCATAGAGTATCTGATTTTACTTAGTTCAGGCAAGGCTTAGGTTGGGGTTCCTAGTTAGCAAATCCGCGTACGGGAGAAGTTCAGGAAAGGGTATAATTTGAGCACTGTGTTTATGCAATGTTTGAAATTTTGGAGGACATTTATCTGTACTTGAGCACTGTATAAATGGGAGTTGCAGCAGATATTGTCATTCTGATTCACAGTAAAGGCTGCATATAGCAAGTTAGCTAGGTACTAGCTATGTTAGCCTGAGTTTTCTACTGACTTGTTGTGCTTATAGACAGTGACGGATCTAGAAATTTATTTTAGGGGGGACAAAAAAAAATTTGCTAACAAATTATAAAAGTAGATAGCCTGTACCCAAAAAAGTGTATATAAATATCAAGTTTTTGTTACATTACTATAGATAATGCTATCCATCTACTGTTTCAAAAAAAAAATGTTATCCATCTAAGCAACCACGATGTTCTTCGGTAGCCGTCCTTTACGGATTTTCATAATATGAAACCGTTTCATAACCATATCGTCGGTGATGAGAGCGAGAAGTTCTTTTTCAACATATACAAGTAAACAATCATTCAACCATTCGTCGCCCATTCGATTACGCAATCGAGTCTTCAAAATTTTCATTGCCGAAAAAAGTCTTTCGACACTAGCCGTTGCCACTGGTAAAATCAATGCCAAAGTTAACAATAAATAAACCAATGGATATACTTTGTCTTTTCTTGTCTTCACCATCTTCTTTGCAAGATCTGTAATCCCTTTTAGCTCTGAAAACTCTTCACTGGATCTCATATCAATAATGTAGTTTTCTAGTTGGTCGTCAAGTCGTGCTAGATCAACTGCAGAAAAATCTCTTGGATAGAATTGTGCAAGACGCATCAATTTATCCTTATCAAAAGAAGAAAATGACTCGCTTGGACACAAAGAAGATACACAAAGAAGGAGCTCAGTGGTTGTTTCACTGAAGCGATTGTTCATTTCTTTGAGTTGCATATCTATAACTGCATAAAATATTTCCACCCGATAGATATGCATGTTTGTAATCTTCTGGGGATTACGAATTGGTCTATCTTTATCTGAAAGTAAACTATCATCATCCATACTAATATCCTTGATACCATGCTGCCCACAAAATGAAGAAACTTGCCTGACTAAAGAATCCCAACCTTTATCCCTCATTTCTTGCAGTCGCTTCTTGCAAGTACTAACTAGTTTCATTGCATTTACAATTTCTTGATCTTTCTTTTGCAGCGCTTCTGAAAGATCACTTGTGAGACCCATAATATTTTTCATCAAATGAATACGAAAAACAAAACGATATTGTTTCATTGTTTTGATAAGACCTATTGCTTCAAACCTCTTATCAGATGATAGGTCTTCCGATACTGCCTTAAGAACACCCATTACAGGAGAATACAATCTAATCAAACTAAGCAAACTATGCATGGATAAGTTATAGATCCATACCATAGGAGTTGGCCTTAGTGCGACGTGCAATTTGCCTTTTGTAGTTTCTTTCCTTTTGTTGTGCCTTCCGTTTGAAGGTTCCAGCCGTACCTTCACCTGAACAAAATGTACGTGAGCAAAATCTACCTTCAGCCCTGTCTATACTTATATCCTAAATTTGCATGTGACCGCCTAAAATTAAATTGTGACTCTGATTCGGGGATTGAACTTGAAGCCAAGTCCTTGGTCATCTTTTTGCTTAACGTGAATTTGCTTTTGTTTTGCTCAGTGATGGAATCAGGATTTTATGTTTGGGGTGGCTAATTTTTTTAGGCGTTTTTGACCACTAAAATCAACAATAAACCGATAAAGCCCAAAAATTTTAGATGTTTTTTGCCACTTATAAAACAATGAAACAAAGACTCGTCTATGTTTTTTAGTGAATGGAGTTAAGATGCTACAACATGAGGTAGTTTTTGTCTATACCATTAATGTCGAGTCATTTATCCATGCATAATCAGGAAAAGAGTTCCACGAGGATATTACAAAGAAGATTTTTTTTTTTTAATTATTATTAATCATCGTAGAAAGAAAGAGATTACAAGAGAACCAAATGATGCGCAGATCTTTTATTTTATTTGCTTCATGTCACTATTTTTGTGCATAAAATTTGTCAAATAATCAAAAGGTTGGTACAAGGGAACTGCCTATGGTGAGCTAGCTGACCTTATTTAGCAGGAAGCGGTAGTAGTACTAGTTGCACTAGGGGACTATATCTTCTTTGATGCCTCTTTTATTAAAAAACCAAAAAATATGCTTATTTTGTGATACAAGTCTCTAATACAGGATATGTTACTGGATTTGCAGGAGGATCAGGTTACTGCACTAGCTCAGAGGAAGCAGAATCAAGGGCTTGTAGAGAAGCAACAAGATAGAGTTCAAGAAATGGAAAAGGAAGCCTAAAGTTCCTGAATGACAACCACAATGTTATCAACTATATGAAGGAGGACAATTTTGCAGTGGAATAGAGGAGAAAAATATGCCTTGATGAGGCTAAAATTTTAAGGAAACACCTATCTGGTTTTCTGTTTACTTATATCAGTCGAAAATGTAACTATTTGGCAGACAATACAGTTAAAAAACTTGTTAGTATGGATATTATTAGATTAGAACCTACTAAAAGACCAGATGGTTTGAAAAAATATGTAAGCTAAACAATATAATATCCCTTTCTTAGTTTTAATGCAATTTCCTTTTATTAGAAAAAAAAAACCTAAATAGCAGGTGCAAAGATAAAAAAGAAAAGAAAGGAGTCAAAAAGAGTTAAGTGTAGTTAAATCATTCCCAGTAAACATTCAGAGAATCAGAAATGATTTATACCCCGCAGGTTACATACACATAAAAAGTGTGAGAGAGAGCAGCGGGCCCCACCAACCCGCCACCCATGAAAAACAAGGGGTTGGGTTTTGCGGGTTAGTGGGGTTCGCTGCTCTCTCTCACACTTTCTATGTGTGTGTAACCCGCGGGGTATAAATCATTTTTGGTAAACATTTGAAATCGGCATCATCTTCTTGGAAACAACACTTTTCTCTTTGATTAAAAAAAAAAAAAAACACTTTTCTTTCCAATTTCACCTTTTTATTGCGAAACACTCTCTCACTCTGAAAACCCCAATTTCTTCCCTTTTAACTCAACAAAACCCTCAAAATCTCTCATTAAAACTCCATTTTCTTCAAAAATCTGTCAGTAAAACTCCATTTTTTCTATCTGATCTTTGCTTTTGCTCTCTTTAGAATCCCCAATTCATCACTTTGTCTCATTAGATTGATCAGTATTAGGGTTTTAGGTTTATAATTAGTAAGCTTTTTGAGGGTTTATAAACTAGGGTACTTCTGAAAAATCACGGACTTAAGCTCCAATCTTTCTCCTCTCTGGATCTCTGATATTCAAACTTAGTTCTTGCTGTTTCAATTCAATGGCTGAAAAAAAAGAAAAAGGACCAGCAATCGGAATAGATTTGGGAACAACATACTCGTGTGTTGGTGTATGGCAGAATGACCGAGTTGAGATCATTGCTAACGATCTAGGAAATCGTACTACTCCTTCTTATGTTGCCTTCAATGAGACTGAACGAATGATTGGAGATGCTGCTAAGAATCAAGCCGCCGTGAATCCTATCAACACCGTTTTCGGTAAGCTTATAATTTCAGATTTTGTATTTGTATCTTGCTGGTTATTTGATTGATTGTTTTGTGCATTCAATTGGTAGATGATAGAGTAAATTGTCTCGTCGAAATTAGGACTTAGAGCTAATTGTTCGCAGAGGTACAGTTATGAAATCTGTTTGTTGCATTTTTTGTAGATGCGAAACGTCTAATTGGTAGGAAATTCAATGATACCACTGTTCAGGGTGACATTAAGCTATGGCCTTTCAAAGTCATTGCTGGTGTAGATGACAAACCCATGATACAAGTCAGTTACAAGGACAAGGAAATACAGTTTTCTGCTGAAGAAATCTCATCCATGGTTCTCATTAAGATGAGAGAAACTGCTGAGGCTTATATTGGTTCAACTGTTAAGGACGCTGTTATTACCGTCCCAGCTTACTTCAACGATTCACAGCGTCAAGCTACTAGGGATGCTGGTACCATTGCTGGCCTCGATGTAATGCGAATCATCAATGAACCGACTGCAGCTGCAATTGCTTACGGTCTTGATAAGAAGGGCAACAATGTGACCGCTAAAAAGAAACTGAAGAAGACCAAGGTTGTCACGAAGAATGTTCTCATTTTTGATCTTGGTGGTGGTACTTTTGATGTTTCAATACTGGCCATTAACGGGGGTAACTTTGAAGTTAAAGCTACAGCCGGAGACACCCATCTTGGAGGAGAAGATTTTGATAACAGAATGGTTAATCACTTTGTGCAAGAGTTTAAGATGAAGCACAAGATGGATATTAGTAGGAACCCAAGGGCTCTTAGGAGGTTGAGAACATCGTGTGAGAGGGCAAAAAGGTACCTCTCAGCTACTACTCGGACAACCATCGAGATTGATGCTTTGTACGAGGGAGTTGATTTCAATACGTCCATTACTCGTGCCAAATTCGAAGAGTTGAATATCGATTTGTTTAAGAAATGTATGGAACCTGTAGAACTCTGTTTGGCAGATGCTAAGATGGACAAGTGCACCATTCATGAAGTTGTACTTGTTGGAGGGTCCACTAGAATTCCCAAGGTCCAGTCTTTATTGCAGGAATTCTTTAACGGAAAGGAACTCTGCAAGAGCATCAACCCTGATGAGGCTGTGGCTTATGGTGCTGCAGTGCAAGCCGCTATTTTGAGTGGCCAGGGCAATGAGAAGGTGCAGGACTTGGTGCTGTTGGATGTCACCCCTCTGTCTCTTGGTATTGGGATTCACGGAGGTGTTATGAGTGTGGTGGTCCCAAGGAATACAACCATTCCCACCAAGAAGGAAAAAAGATTAATTACCACTATTGACAATCAAACCTCGATGAATATTCCAGTTTATGAGGGGGAGAGAATTAAAGACACTGACAATAACTTGTTGGGTAAGTTCAGTTTGAAAGGAATTCCTCCAGCACCTCGTGGTGTTGCTGGGGTAACGGTGCGTTTTGATATGGATGCAAACGGTATACTGAATGTGTCTGCAGTTGAGAAGACAACTGGGAATAAAAATCAGATCACTATTACCAATGACAAGGGAAGATTGTCTAAGGCTGAGATTGATAGATTGCTTCTGGAAGCTTTAAAGTACAAGGCAGAAGATGCAGAACACAGGAAAAAGGTGGATTCAAGGAACTCGTTTGAGATCTACATATACAACATGAGGAACACGATTACTAACATCGGAGAGAAGCTAGTGTCGGATGATAAGAAGAAGATTGAGGATGCAGTCAATCATGCCATTCAGTGGTTGGATATGAATGCCCTGGTTGACACAGACGTTACAAATGACAAGATGAAAGAGTTGCAGAATATATGCAATCCTATAATTACTAAGATGTACAAACAAGATGGTACAGGTCCTTCAACAAGAGCCAGCAGTGCTGAAAACAAAACTGAGGGTGGTTCTAGCCCCAAAAGACCCAAAACTGAGGGTGGTTCTAGCCCCAAAAGAGCCAGCAGTGCTGAAAACAAAACTGAGGATGGTTCTAGCCCCAAAAGAGCCAGCAGTGCTGAAAACAAAACAGACGTTACAAATGACAAGATGAATGAGTTGCAGAATGTATGCAATCCAATAATTACTGAGATGTACAAACAAGGTGGTACAGCTACTGGTCCTTCAACAAGAGCTAGCAGTTTTGAAAAGAAAACTGAGGATGGTTCTGGCCTGAAAAGACCCAAAACTGAAACTGAGGATGGTTCTACCCCGAAAAGACCCAAAACTGAAACTGAGGATGGTTCTAGCCCGAAAAGACCCAAAACTGAGGGTGGTTCTAGCCTGAAAAGACCCAAAACTGAGGTAATTCTACTAGATTAAGATTCCTTTTCTACTATTTCTGTTTCAGCTAAAAACAAACAGGGTGGTGCTTTTTTTAGTAATCTTGATATTTTTTCCTTTCTCGCCATCAGGTTTTGTATTAATTAAGCTATAGGTTTTAACATTTATAATTATGTTCAAATTTATTTTTTTAAAACACTGGGAGGTGCCTAATTCTAGCGCCCATAATGTTTCCTGCACTCTTGCCAGTCTGATATAACAACCTCATTGCACAGAAAATCCCACAGGAGGGGAATTGCATTGGACTGTATGCATTTGAATCTGTACCTTAGTCGAAATCTGCAAACGTGTCACATATAGACTGCTTAAAAACATAACAAAGACAACTTTTTCACATATTCTGATTGAGATGCTGCAACATCAGGTAATGTTTGTCTCTACTATTGCCAGATCAGATATGCATAATCAAGAAAAGAGTTGCACCAAGATGTCACAAAAAGGCATTTCTGTTTTCTCTTCTTCTTCTTCACTTGTAGATTTAGTGAACCAAATCAAGTTAGGAACTGGCCCACTCAAAAAGTGCATGACGCCTCGGCCTCTGCCATCTCCTTCACTTA
>JAJJMA010053494.1:0-10779 GCA_023529015.1 Papaver nudicaule | reverse complement strand
ATATATATATATGGGACCTAGAAGCAACGGTTAGGATTAGTTTAGATCAAAGGTCAATATTAGTCAGTTATATAGAGGTCGGTTTCGGTTAACCGACACCTCAAACCTTAACCTTAAACCGATACATAGTCGGTTCCAAAATGAGAACCAATACCTTAACCTCGGTTTTTTCGGTTCGGCCCGGTTTTTTCGGTTCTTTCGGTTTCTTGTGCAGCCCTAGGCCTGGGCGATTTCTAGAGTAAGCGACGTGCAAACTGTCTAGAAATCTGAATATGACCTAACGTTATGGTTCATCCCTATACATCCTATAGTAGACTTCCTACTAAGATTATTATGCTATGCAATATAGCTTATTATCATTCATACATCCCATGTTTAGGTCTTGAATTATCAATGCTTATGCATTTTTGGTTGTGGCTACGCTGTGTTAGCATAACCTGACTTTTCTCCTGATTGTAGACTTGCTTCTATAATCAGTGCTACATTTCTTATCATGGCTCATGGCTATAACTTATATTATTTTAGGCATTCATATGCCTATATTACTCAGGGAATTGGTGCATTATATGCCACAAGCCAATTTCTCATATTTATGGCATACGAAGAGTCGTATTTACTTGACTATTGCCATAGAGGGTTGCTGAAATCCCCTTAGTCTAAATGGCGATTGCATAGCTCAATCCGTAGACTATTCTAATTGGTTTAAATGGCGATTGCCCGGTTCAATCCTTAGACCAAGCTTAAAAGAGATACACAAGCTTATCGCTTAATTCTCTATTTATGTGCAAAGTCCTAAGTTTACCAATAAATGGTGCACTTAGTCAGCTTTGACTTAACAAATATTCAACACTTAACAAATCTTACGAGAATCAAGTAAGTTACATGGGGGGATATTCTTTAGGGTTTTGGTTTGGCGGTCTACGGCACGTGTGATTGTTGTTAGGGCATTGTCCGATCAAACCCACTAGCGTTAGTATGTCAAGCTGGTTGTCAGTTTTAGGTGTCAAAACACAATTCTTGATTTAGCCTACTAGAGTTTAGATTTCAGAATTGGGATATAGACTAAGTAGTAGAGACCTTGAAGACGAAGACTGTGAAGACAAAGAATACATCAATTATTCTTCATCGACAAAAGGTTAGTAGAAGTTATGACTTTTATGGAAATTATTTTATTCTACTTTCTCTATCTTTCGAAATAGTCGACTACTTTAGTAGTGATATTAATAGCGATTGAGATCGTGTTCTTGTCTACATGACCATGTGTTATATTGGTGTTTGTTCCCACAAATACTAAGGTTACAAGAATGCATGAGATAGATTCGATATTATTTGTCCATTGCAATGGTTTTCTTGCAAATCACTTGTTGGATATGGGTGAATCTAAAGGAGTACTCTTGAGCAAGAGTCCAGTGGATTACAGCTGAGGACGTTTAACACGTCTAAATACTGGTTAAGCCCAGAACTTCCATCGGGTCCAGTTAAACCCTAATCTGAATGGCGGACGGTTCCCAAACCGTACGTGAAACAGAAACTCAGAGATTCTCCTGAGTTCCAAAGTGTCATTTTGTACGCGTACTGTTTTTACCTGGAAAAACAATGCACCGTCTCTGGGTACTTTTGTAGTGTTCGAGATCAAAGTCGAACAAGACGAGCCTAAACCAAGTCAATGGCCGTTCACGTCTTGCTTCGGTCACAGAGAGGATAGAGGTTGATCTAGGGAGGGAAACAGCGAAGAAACTTGAGATCAGGTTGAGGATGTGTTTTGGGTGTAAGAGTTCAAGTTTTCCGTCGTGAAGGGGACTGAAAATCTCCAAGGCTAGAAGTGTGTTGGTTGCTCAGGCGTGTTTACTCTGAGGCTCTGGTTCATTCAGGTGTTATGAATGTCTGGTTGTTTCTGGAAAAGTGTCTGCCTTGGAAGATAGAGGAGGCCTCTACTTATAGTTTTGAACTCACCCTGATCTCTCGACAGAGAATGTGGAAGTTGTGGAAGAGTGGAGGAGTGGAGGACATGGGTTGGTTTCCGTAACTGCTTGAGTTGTGTAGAACATGTCCACTCGCGCCATCTTCTCGTAACTGTCCACTATCTCCATCAGTTTCTTTCAACTGCCGTAGACCGCCAGACCAATACCCCTAAAGTTATCCCCCCGTGTGATGTTTTGATGTCTCGAGTGATACGCGGATATTGCGTAGTTGAGTTGAGTTGAGTAGAGTGGTATGACTAATTGTCATGACCAACGGAAGTGTGGTGTCTCCAGGACACGAGTATAGGAGTGGCTTTGGCTATTTGGCCAAGGCCAGGAGTTCATAGCGCCGTTGGCTTGTAGCGCCATAGCCCAAGAGGCTACGGCCTTGGCCTTTGGCCAAGGCAGTCTCCAAAGCGCTTTAGTGCTAACATGTCATCATGGCGCCACGGCCTTGGCCTTTGGCCAAGGCTATTTGTAAAGCGCTTTAGCGCTAGCCCTGTTATTCATGGCGCCATGGCTTATGGCGCCACGGCCTTGTCCTGTGGCCAAGGCCAACTCGTTGTGGCGCCATGGTTCATGGCGCCATGGCCTTGGCCTTTGGCCAAGGCTATACTTGTAATGCGCTTTAGCGCTAGCCTCGTCATGGCTCATGGTTCGCCATGCTATGTGGCGTTATGACTTTAGCATCTGGCCAAGGTCAACTTTGTTGCAGCTGGTGCGTGCTGGCTATATCTTGGTTATGATGTGCGTGTCTACGCTACAACATACTTGAAGTCATGGCGTGTTTATCCATGGTGTGTTAGACCATCCTGAGTTTAGGATGAGGTCTGTTTAAGCCTGTTTAGGCCGTTGTACGCTTCTCAGGGAGTTCTGGACAGGCCTAGAACTTCGATATTCCTGAGGTTTTCATTAGGACTCGAAGTCGTATAAAGAGGAAATCCATGAGGATGCGTCTCTGTTAACTTTTCACCATGTACCATATAGTGATTTGGTTCTGATGCCGAGGAATTCGAGACGATGTCGACATGAAGTAGATTAATGGGTTTAATGTGTTGGTGAGATTTATCAATACTGCACTATGATATCATCCTCTCCACCGAGGGCTATAAGAGAGAACTCATAGAGAGTTTATTCAGCTCATTAGAACGGGTTGCATTCTGAGCTATGGAGATGTGCCTGAATAGGCAATTGCCTTTAGGTTAGGCCTGTTAGAGAGTCTTTTTTTACAACCTTGTCCCTCTCTCATTTTTCACCATCTACACGTACCTACGTGAACCTCAAAATCGATACTTTTGGCTGTGATTCAGATGGACGGTTCGCAAACCGTCCCAAGTGAATATTCTTCTGGATTTTCACTCGGGTTAAACTCTGAACTCCTTTATCTCTTAGTTGGACTAGGATTATCACGAAAAATATATTATGTGGTCCATCTAACGGTTCTCAATGTGTCAATAAGATAAAGATTATCTCTGTTCTGTTGGATCTCTATCTTGAAGTGTTTTTGAGCTAACAAAACACTTGGCAGATAAATGATTAATGATTTCCAATTGAGATAAATCTCTTTAACTTGGTTTGCAAGTTTAGGGTTTCCAAAACTTGTGGGACAAGTAATTAGTTGCTTTATTCCAAAGCAACCTATCTTATTGAGTGTTATAAATAGAGGTGTCTAAAGACGAATACCACAAGCATCAAGCATACGTGAAGGTCCTTTGGGAAGTGATCGTAAAACTCTTTTTACTTCGGTGAATGCTTGTTGTGGTATAGTCATCCTCTATTAGGTAGCAGTTCCTCTTGGGATTTTACCTACGACTATAAAGACTTCTCTTGAGAGTTGGGAAGCACAGGTAGGAGAATGAGACCTTAGTGGTTGAAATCAGAGTAACCTGTAACCTTGGTAACCTGATCACGTTCTTGTCTATTCTACGGTCCTTCTCTTCTGAAATAAGTCCATTGAAGAACTGATACGTTACACACAGGGTTTCGAAAGGAAGCAACGCTCGGCTGCACTTGGTGTTGTAAGACCTAGTTAGCTCCAGTTGTATAAGTTTCTTAAGTGATTCTTCTTTTACAACTGAGGTAGAGACAAGTTGGGCATATTTTACTCGGTTTACTTGTCATCCCCCGCTTGTAAGTAGATTTCCGTATCACCTGGAGCAATCCGAAGGAAGTCACTTTGTGTGTGTCAAACTGATAGAGGACAGTTCAAACATACAGTCGATAATTAAGGTTTCAAAGCCGGAATTGTTGACACAAGCCTTTAACAGCGGTTAAAGCAACTCTTAGGCCTGTAAAGGACGTCAGCTAGGGGAATCAAGTGCGTGACGATCTGTGGGCGATCAAGAGACGTAAGGAGTACAACAGTAGATGATTCGCTTGGAGGGTGGAATTGGTCTCTTCTACATTCCAATCCGAAGTATGATAGTAGGTTAGTGTTTGTAGACAGTTAATACTGTGTGGTGTTCAAACTGGACGAGGTCCCGGGGTTTTTCTGCTGGATTGCAGTTTCCTCGTTAACAAAACTTCTGGTGTTTTGTGTGCTTTACCTTCCGCATTTATATCTCTGATTATATAATTAAAGCGACACAAGTCGTACATTATTCATATCATGACGTTGATTCCAAATCTTAAATAAAGATTTACAGAGACTTGTCTTTATAGGAATTGATCACTTGTGATCACAACTCAGGTTATACAGATTTGAATATTGAAATTCAATTTGTCCAAATCTAACCATAAGTCTCACGAGCCCAAACGAAAAGTTGGTTGTATTTCGGTACCCCTGCTTTTTCAATTGGTATCAGAGCCGGTGAACACATAAAAGACGTAATTGTCTGTGTTTTTCGCGGCTTGTGAGCTATGGACCAAAGCGTTAGAGCTTGTAACATACCACCAAAGTTTGATGGCACAAACTACCTATAGTGGAAAACTGCAATGACTTCGTTTTTGCAAGCCCGAGACTTCAAAACTTGGGTTTATGTCAAAAGGGGATATTCACCACCAACTGTTCAAGTTGATGGTGAAACTGTCCTCAAAGACATAGCGGTTTATAATGACGTGGAAACACTCGCCGCCAAGCAAAACTATGATGGGTTAATGCTATCATTCATGCAGTTACACCTGATCTTTTCTATCACGTGGTCACATGTGAAACCTCTCATGAGGTTTGGAATAGATTAAGGAACGTGTTCGAAGGGAATTCAACGGGAAAAGAAGCTAGACTTCAAAACCTCATGTCTGACTGGGAAAACCTTTGAATGCTTGAGGATGATACCTTTGAAGAATTTAACCACAAATTGTCTGAGATAGTGAATGCCTGTCACTCCTTAGGTAAAGCTATTCCGGAAAGGGACATTGTGTGTAAAATTCTGAGGTCATTACCCTTAAGGTACGAGTCAAAGAAACATGCCATCCAGGAAGTTCATGGCTTAGATATAACAAGAAGTGACCTTGTTGCCAAGCTAAAGATCTTTGATCATGAAAGACAATCTGGTCAAAAGGATACAGTTGGCCTGAAAGCCATGAAAACAGACTCATCTCATGAGAAAGATAATGAAGATAATGACCTTGCGGTATTTATTCAAAAGGTGAGAAGAGTTCTGAGAGGTAAAAATAAGAGGTACAATAATCTACCTCAATCAAAAAGCAAAGATTGGGATAGTGACAATGAGCCACAATGCTTCAAATGTCTTGGATTCGGTCACATGTCTCCCGAATGTCCAAATAAAGACTATTGTGGAAAAGTCAAAGCTTTTGATGCTACTCAAAAGCAAGATCCCGTAAAAAAGAATGCTCAAAACATGACTCTCTTTGTTGTACATCAGGAAAGTCCCCCATCAAGTCCTGATAATAAGAATTCAGTAATGAGTTCTGTTTCTCTAAAAAACAAAGGGTACTTGGTTACCAAGTTACTTGAAGAAAGATGTCGAATTCTTGAACAAGAAAAGGAAGAACTAAGTAGAAAACTTTATTCGACATTTCATCGGGTACAATTGTTAGAAAGAGATAAAAAATGGGATTCAGATCTCCTCAAGAAATTGAGCGAAGGCATTAATATCCAATGTCTTAAGATCAAGAAACCCAACCTGGAAAAGAAGAAATCTTCTCAGACAAAACCTATGTCTCTGATACTTCAAAGAAGTTAAAGCCAGGAAGGAGTAACTCTCCACAAAAAGGTGGTAGAAGTTCTCATAAACCACATTCACCCAGATTCAAAGAATGTGACCATGATAGAAAAACAGGTAAAGGTCATCCTGTGAAACCTCATGGAAAATTGGTTGAACAACAACCTGAGAGAAGAAAATCTTTCAAAAATCCGGTACAGGTATGGGTTGAGAAAGGGAAAAAGGAGTCTGGTACTTTTTATCCTGTAAATCAAAGAGCTAGTCAGACCCCATATCAAAACTCTTATCACACTAGATGTGATACAAGAGGAAAACCGAGGAATAATGGTGCAAAATCAAGTTCCACTGATAACACCTTGAAAAATAGCAGAAAACGAAAGAAGCTGATATCCTTGTCACCAAGGACTTCAGTATCCTCCTCTCACTAAATTCTTGTGCGCAGTTCTGTTGTTAAGTTAATCATGATAACAATAGAAACACTGCATAAGGATTTAGGGAGTCTGTAAAGGGGGAGAACAGACGGAAATCCTGTCAGATTAAAAGACCGTATGGTTCCCGAACCGCTCGGAAAGTTTTTGCTATTCCAGAATCTTGATTGATGTTTATCTTTAAAGGAGAGATTTTATCTCATGAAAATCCTTTGTCCAATCATTTAAATCTCTAACTTGAGATCAAAAGATTACATCAAGATGACAAACTCTTGAGGAAAAAGGGAAGAAACCTGGACAATTGTCTTCCCAAACAAGAAGATTCGTTTAGAATCATATGATAATGAAGCCAGCCATACTTCTGTACAAGATCTTGCAGCTACAGAAAGAAAGGAAATTCATCTTGATAAAAAGATGGATGAAGTACTTGAACAACTCAAATACTTTGCTGGTGAGATGGGTACTCTTGCAAATCATGTGAATACTAGCCTCCATAATCTAATCAAGAGAGTTGAAACCATCGAAGAACAACTTGACGCCCTGACTACCTCAAGCAATAAGTTTGTTCTTTCAATCAGATTAGTTAATTCCTTGTGAGAACTTGTTCTTACTTTTGCCTAAGGAATATAAACTATATCTATAAATAGTTTGCCTTTTCATGCTTTTTAGAGTTTTTCAAGCATGTACTACTTTATTTCATTAATAAAAGTTCTCTTTAGATGATTATTAATGATGTTTGCAATACTTGATTTGTCTACCTCAATCTTATTGCAACACATAGCTTTTTTCCATTGCCTCGGTAGTGATGCAAAGTTATGTCTATTTACTAAAGTTATACTTTTTTTCATGATCAAGAAACTTTTGATTGTATGATTTTTAGGGTTTTCACAAACTCGGAATCATATACTCTTTTCCAAGAAATTGGCTAAGGAAAAGAGATTATAAACAAAGCAAAACTGGATAACATTAAATTGTTTCTGTCCATGTTAGACTTTGTAAGTTGTTCTTTATTGAATAACACCACGTGGGGGAGAGTTCTTAACTTGAACTTGCGATTAATAACAAATCTTTTTGGGGAGCGTGGTTGTGGAATATTAGGAGAAAAGTGTATCTATATTTCTCCAAAAGATGAGAACTCAGGAATCTTCGTTCAGATTTCCTAGTTATACCATCTTTAAACTTGGTATGTGAGTACTTAGCTTAACCTATCCTCATAGGTTTATGAAACCCTAGTCTCGAACTACTTTGTCATATTTTTGTGACAAATAGGGGGAGGATACATATGGTTCTTATTCTTGTGGTGCATAACCATAGGGGGAGAACGTCATGTGCTTACTTGTTGTGCTTTTTCAAAGTATCAAGTAAGGGGGAGTAATTAAAGCTGAGAAGAAGCTTCATATCAGGAATGAGTAGAATCACTTTAAAAGTTTTGATACACGGACTTTAAAGTTTGCTCAGATTCCTACTCTTAGCACGAACAACATGTGGGATTAGCATATTAACCCATGTAAGCTTGAGCGTACCTTTGTGGTTGTTTGAGCTGGATATGTTGTAGCTGATGTCTACGGATTCATCAACAAGAGTTCAATGAACACATCAAGACTCAAGGGAGAAGTTGAAGAATTCAAGAAATCAAGATACATCTGGTTAGTACTTAATTGTATATCTTTTGAATCCATATGTAAATTGGTTTTGTCACTAAAATTGACAAAGGGGGAGATTGTTAGGGCATTGTCCGGTCAAACCCACTAGCGTTGGTATGTCAAGCTGGTTTTCAGTTTTAGGTGTCAAAACACAATTCATGATTTAGCCTACTAGAGTTTAAGATTTCGGAATTGGGATATAGACTAAGTAGTAGAGACCTTGAAGACGAAGACTGTGAAGACAAAGAAGACATCAATTATTCTTCATCGACAAAAGGTTAGTAGGAGTTATGACTTTTATGGAAATTCTTTTATTGTACTTTCTCTATCTTTCGAAATAGTCGACTACTTTAGTAGTGATATTAATAGCGATTGAGATCGTGTTCTTGTCTACATGACCATGTGTTATGTTGGTGTTTGTTCCCACAAATACTAAGGTTACAAGAATGCATGAGATAGATTCGATACCATTTGTCCATTGCAATGGTTTGCTTGCAAATCACTTGTTGGATATGGGTGAATCTAAAGGAGTACTCTTGAGCAAGAGTCCAGTGGATTACAGCTGAGGACGTCTAACACGTCTAAGTACTGGTTAAGCCCAGAACTTCCAGCGGGTCCGGTTAAACCCTAATCTGAATGGCGGACGGTTCCCGAACCGTACGTGAAACAGAAACTCTGAGATTCTCCTGAGTTCCAAAGTGTCATTTTGTAGCGTACCTACGTGAACCTCAAAATCGATACTTTTGGTTGTGATTCAGATGGACGGTTCGCAAACCGTCCCAAGTGAATATTCTTCTGGATTTTCACTCGGGTTAAACTCTGAAATCCTTTATCTCTTAGTTGGACATAGATTATCACGAAAATATATTATGTGGTCCATCTAACAGTTCTCAATGTGTCAATAAGATAAAGATTATCTCTGGTCTGTTGGATCTCTATCTTGAAGTGTTTTTGAGCTAACAAAACACTTGGCAGATAAATGATTAATGATTTCCAATTGAGATAAATCTCTTTTACTTGGTTTGCAAGTTTAGGGTTTCCAAAACTTGTGGGACAAGTAATTAGTTGCTTTATTCCAAAGTAACCTATCTTATTGAGTGTTATAAATAGAGGTGTTTAAGGACGAATACCGCAAGCATCAAGCATACGTGAAGGTCCTTTGGGAAGTGATCGTAAAACTCTTTTCACTTCGGTGAATGCTTGTTGTGGTATAGTCATCCTCTATTAGGTAGCAGTTCCTCTTGGGATTTTACCTACGACTATAAAGACTTCTCTTGAGAGTTGGGAAGCACAGGTAGGAGATTGGGACCTTAGTGGTTGAAATCGGAGTAACCTGTAACCTTGGTAACCTGATCACGTTCTTGTCTATTCTACAGTCCTTCTCTTCTGATATAAGGCCATTCAAGAACTGATACGTTACACACAGGGTTTCGAAAAGGAAGCAACGCACGGCTGCACTCGGTGTTGTAAGACTTAGTTAGCTCCAGTTGTATAAGTTTCTTATGTGATTATTCTTTTATAACTGAGGTAGATACAAGTTGGGCATAGTTTACTCGGTTTACTTGTCAGCCCCCGCTTGTAAGTAGATTTCCGTATGACCTGGAGCAACCCGAAGGAAGTCACTTTGTGTATGTCAAACTGATAGAGGACAGTTCAAACATACAGTCGATAATTGAGGTTGCAAAGCCGAAATTGTTGACACAAGCCTTTAACAACGGTTAAAGCAACTCCTAGGCCTGTAAAGGACGTCAGCTAGGGGAATCAAGTGCGTGACGATATGTGGGGGATCCAGAGACGTAAGGAGTACTACAGTAGCTGATTCGCTTGGAGGGTGGAATCGGTCTCTTCTACATTCCAATCCACAGTCTGATAGTAGGCTAGTGTTTGTAGACAGTTAATACTGTGTGGTGTTCAAACTGGACGAGGTCCCGGGGTTTTTCTGCTGGATTGCAGTTTCCTCGTTAACAAAAATTCTGGTGTCTTGTGTGCTTTACCTTCCGCATTTATATCTTTGATTATATAATTAAAGCGACACAAGTCGTACGTTATTCATATCATGACGTTGATTCCAAATCTTGAATAAAGATTTACAGAGACTTGTCTTTGTAGGAATTGATCACTTGTGATCACAACTCAGGTTATACAGATTTGGATATTGAAATTCAATTTGTCCAGATTTAACCATAAGTCTCACGAGCCCAAACGAAAAGTTGGTTGTATTTCGGTACCCCTGCTTTTTCAATTGCAACGACTCAATCACTCAACGGGAAAGAAACTAAGTCGTGTGAACGTTGCTAGAAAGATGGAATGAGAAAGTGGGTTGTTAGTCTTCCCTAATATTATGCGCAAGACTCTTAACAGTTGGCCCCACTTACTCCATTCTCCCACTCTTCCACTTCTTCCACTTCTTACGAGATCAGTTGGAATTTTATTGCTATAAATAGGTCACTCGACCAGTTTGGAAAAGACAGAACAAACAGTTCAATTCAGTGCAGTACAATCAATTTATCTCATCGCTAATTGATTAACTCTTCTCATTCAGCATTCAATATCTAGTGAGAAATGAATATCCATTCTTTTAGCAACTTTATTCACAACATCACAAAAATCATAGCAATTCTCT
>JAJJMA010053466.1:0-25289 GCA_023529015.1 Papaver nudicaule | reverse complement strand
TGAGCGTTCATGAGAAGATCAGAGTGGTCAGATTGTCAGAGTTGACTCGTTGACTCAGTGGGATCCGCGTCAGCAATCCTTATCCAGTAGAAGACTAGCCGCTGAAGTTCGAAGAATGGAGATTGAGGTCGCCGACCATGCTTGTAAGTGGAGGAAGACATATGATTATTGGATGTTGAAGTGTATTCGCTATGTGGCGCCAAGCCAAGGCCGGTGTAACTTAGCTTTCCTAGGAGAAGATACACCATAGAAGAACTCTAGCATAGGATTCCCTTTGAGGGTAGTATAGTAAATCCGTTCAATAGGTCTCATATAAATAGCTATGTAACCCTAAAATAAGGGGAGGGTCTCTACTACTTTCACCCTCTACCTCCATCTTCTTCTTCTCTTCTACTCAAGAACATGAAGAACACTTAAGTTCTCATATAAATCCATGTAATAATCACCACAAATCATGAATAAATCCTTGTGTTTATGGGTTTCTCATGTATTATTATTGGGTGTATTGGTAAAATCTCTCCATGGGGATTTTACCAACTACAAGGACGTTGGGTTTAAAGGTGTGATTGTCAATCATTCAGTGAATAATGAAAGGGGTTGGTGTGTGATTTGAGAATTGACGCAAGGGAGATCAGTTTTGAAGCATGGATTCGAGTAAGGTAACAACAAGTTTTATGTTGCATTTCAGTGAAGTTGAAGTTTGTTGAACGTTGTAGGATTGACATGTCGTTCAGTTCTACTAGAAGAGGAGATAATCATGGGTTTTTCATGGTGGGATGTATTCAAGTCCATATGTGTCAGTAATATCGATTTTGCAGACGGTATAAGAAGGTGTTTACAGGTCAGAGCATAGAGTTGGCCGTCATTGGAAATTGGATGGATTTGGTCTTGGATTGCGCCTTCTGGCAGTTATGTGTTGCAGTCCAAAGAAATACCTGGATTGTTGGGTTTGTTAGGGTGTTGAATTGCAGGAGGAAAAAGGTTTAAAGGAGGCGCATAAGGCAGCAGGAAAGACACCTCTGGGAGGTGCAAGGAAACTGTTTTGCTGAAAAAGGGTTTTGATGTTTTTGATTTCTTTCTTGATGGTTGATATTGTTTTAATAAAGTTATGTCTAGCTAAACGTATTGGTTTTCGTATATGTCTAGCTAAAAATTCTTTCTTGTAGATTTGTTTATTTTTGTTATTGAATAATGGTTTTTCAAAACTAAAAACTTAATGTTAATGGTTTGCGTTTATCATAACTGATTTGTTTTCAATATAACTCTTCATGTTCCATTCCTTGTATGGTCCGTTGTTTGGTGTTTGAAATTCTGATTAAACCTAAAACTTAATGATTCATGAATTATCTTGACTATTTATGCCTCGTATAGTTTGTGCTTAGGAGTTCTAATTTAAGGTTGAGAGCAAACCTATATTTCTTGATAATTTGTTGCTGCGATTCTTAAATTGACATATCTGCCATGTTAGTAACTAGGTTTTTGCTTTACATGAGTGAAAATTGAGAACCTGTGATAGAACACAAGAGAAACATAATCTACAGGGGATTCTCGTAGCCTTAGCATCTCTACAACCCTGATTACAACCTTATTTACTCGCTTTGATTCATTAAATTTATTTTGTTTCTGAAAAAAGCAGGGGTACCGAAATACAACCAACTTTTCGTTTGGGTTCGTGAGACTTATGGTCAGATCTGGACGATCTCAAAAATCAATATCCAGATCTGTTAACCTGAGTTTGGATCTCAAAGGATCAGTCCGACACAAGACAGGGTCTTGGTAAATCCAATGGATGGATTGGGGACAACGATAAGGTTTATTAATAACATACTTCCACTACACCATATTCTGTGATCCGCAACTGAAATTCGCAACGGTTTAGCTGCAGTTGCGAATCGCAACATACCCAGAACCGTTGCGGATTTGATGCAACGGTAGATATTTAGTTGCGGATTGACGCAACGGCTTAGATTAGGTTTCAATTTCGCAACAGAAATTTTTTACGTGTGTGGAGTGTGCGTGTGGTACATGACACTTTTGGACACTTTGAGTTATGTTTGTGCCCATATCTTAGGCGATATTTTTAACTTGATAATTTTCGCACCCCTCCATCCTTGGCTAACCTTATCCTTATCTTATCTTTTGTTCGATCTTTTCTTTTTCTTATCTTCGAAGCACAGCACCATTTCCATCTTCTTCGTTATCTCCTCCTTATCACTTTTTTCCTTCTTCTCTGCAAACCACCACCACCATCTTCTTCTTCGGTTTCTCCTCCTCCTGTGAAAACCTCCTCCTTCTCTGCAAACCACCACATACCACCACCATCTTCTTCTTCGTTTTCTCCTCGTTCTCTGCAAACCACCACCACCATCTTCCTTATCTCCATATTCTTCATCGATTGAAGTTTCAAACACCACCAACACTCTCTTACACAGGTCTGTAACTTATTTTGTAGATTCAGGGTTTGAAATCATTAGATCTGAGTTTGATGAAATCATTAGATCTGGATTTGACATCACTAATTTGGCTTTTGGGTTTTTCAAGAGATTTTTGAATTAGGTTTTCAGTGTTTTGGGCAATAGCAAGAAGTGGAAGAAACTGAAGCTTTATCCATGAAATTTATGTATTTGGTGGCGGAATTACAGGTGGGTTTTGAAGCGTATCATTCATGGAGGTTCGGTGCGGTGTTACGAGAAGATTAGTGCTCGAAATTATGAGATTTGAGGGTTTGATGGTGCTGGTTTGAGACGGGATTGGGTGCAGATTTCTGCAATTTCTGGGCAGTGGGATGTTGGCTGTTGTTACGTGAGCTACGGAGGAGCTGACTGTCTTTGAGTATTTGCAATTCAAAGAACTGCCAATGGATGGTAAAGAGGAATGCAAAAAACTACCGAATGTGATGTTTGTTCCTCCTAGAATATCAAGCACACTTAAGCATACTGGGTCTATGTCCAACTCCACAAGGTTTGTACTCTTTTTCTCTAGTGTAGTACATTGATTGTTCGTCTTTGATTCTATTAACAATGGGTTTCTGACTTTCTTGTTCCTTTCTTTGATTGCAGACTAAGCTTGGTGAAGCCAAAGCAATTTGTTGAAGGAAAGAGCAATACTTAAAGCCAAGTACCAGAAAGAAATATCTATTCCAAGAGCACCTAATCCCACCCTACTTTTTATAATGAAGTGCAACTCTATCTGATTACATTTAGCAACTTGTGTCTGACTCTCTCATCTTAGCTACAAATTGTGCATGTGTTGTTTGCTATGCCATGATAATAATTGCCCGACTCTCTGACTCGCATTTTACTGGGGTTTCTGTGCTGGTTAGATTTCATAAGTAGATTAATTTTTTTTCAGTATATGCATTGTTGGATAGTTTGTTTTCTTATACTTTACTACAGAAGACCCTGCATTGCATTCAAAAGTAGATTACTACGGGTTCTCAATTTTGGTTGAGTTCTTGTGTGAATACTTAGGGACACAATAGCATAATTCCCGTCGAAGTCTTGCATAATCATGTTCTTTGCTGGACTTTCGGTTAGTGAACTTCTGCGTGTTAGGTGTATACTACTAGCTTATGATATAGACCGTGGGCTCGTTTATAATGTAACAAATTAGGAAGGTACAATGGTTTGTATTTGGGTAATTCAATAAGTGGTTTCAAACACTGTATTTTGGATTGATATGTAGTATAAGTTTTTTTTGATAAGCTGCTGGTAATATTTGTATGCTTATATGTGATTTTACCAAGCAACTCATAATGCTTGCACTATGCAACGCTCTGCAGTTGTAAAAGTTTGCGGCATGTGAAGGTTTACAGCATACCACGCAGGGCTGTACTATTTACCTTCTAGTTATGGTTCCTAAACCCAAAATACGTTTATTGCCACCTCCATCTATAGTAAAAAACAACCCTTTTTAAGTATTGATTTGTTTGAACACAAAGAGATGGCAAATGCCAGAATTAAACCAGGATTGTTAATTTTTGTATTGCTTAAACTTCAATGTTCAGGATATATGAGATAAACATCCTTGGAAGACGGGTGGTGAAAACCAAAACCACGGCATATAAGAAGAAGATAAAGGAATGTTGGGATTTGCTGCCACCACTGCTAACTCAGTCCACACTGCTTGCACTAACAGAATTTGTACTCTCCATCTCTTGAAGTACCACAGAACAGCCTACACTTGTCAAAAGGTAATATTTAACAAATTTGTACTACAGGGTAAGAAAATTTACTTTGAGGGTAGCAAATAACAAAAGGATGATTTTTTGCATACATATTCTAATCCCCGTTAGGTTTGTTTATTTTCCTTTTTAATTGTTTTAGGCATCAATTCTGTTTCGGACTCCAACGGCCTTTTGTCGAAATAACTCTAAGTTTAGTCAAAGCAATGTCCACAACAGATACATCTCCAGTAACAACTTCTTTAAAAGGTATTTCATCAGTTTCTCTTGAAATTCTAATTGATCTTATTTGGTATTTGAATGTTAAGCATGTATATTTCTATTCTGATTCCTTTTATGTTATCTGTTTTTTGGTTACTTCTTTTGTTATGATATTAGATTAGACCTGCAAAACAAAATAGGTCGTTTTGGTCATCTAATTCATGATTTGACATGGAAAAGAATGTTTTTATTTTTGTTTGAAATTAAATCAATATCAAAGTTCTTTTAGAGTAGTTGATAGTTTCACTGTATGGATAATTAATAGCTGTTCCTGGGAAACAATTGATATATGCACTTTTGAGCTTATAGCCTTGTAGATGCTTTCCCTATTTTTTTGTTTTGCCTTTGTATGAAACTTGCTATATCTAATCTTCCCCTTTTTTGTTTATATATAGGCAACAAGCAAGCATTGATATCAGTGTCAGACAAGCAAGATCTTTCCATACTTGCCAACGGACTTCAGGATTTAGGGTGAATATTAGTTCTCCTTTACAGCTCGCTCTGAGTACATCAGTTTCACGCATGTGTTTTTGACCTAATTCTTACTTCATCTTGATGACCCTACTGTCGCTTGAGAGTGTAACACTATTAATTCTTCACATAGTCCTCAAATTATTAATGCATATTCCGTTTAGTGCCTTTGGGTCTGTTTGATAGGCCGAGCATGATCAGGAAGAAGCTCTTCTAATATTGCTTGTAAGTTGTAATTATATGTTCCGTCATTTCATGCACCTAACTGAGTTTCACTTTTGGACAGGGGCTTCCTATATTTTCTATTGGTGTAGGGCTAAGTATGTTTGACAAAGCTTAAATGTGGATTTTAGTTGCATAACTTATGAATGATCTTGGTATTAGAAACATTGATACTACAGAGCTAGTGAATTTTTCTTCCTTTGTATTCTGATTCATGTCTTGGTGTAATGTTTTGAATCAAGTTTCTTGTTTGTGGTAATAATTGGATTATTATTTGAATCAAGTTTCTTGTTTGTGGTAATAATTGGATAATGTTTTGACCAGGTCAAAGTCTGACTGACCTTGTATTGACCAGGTCAAAGTCTGACTGACCTTGTTTTGACCAGGTCAAAGACTGACTAGGTCAAAGTCAAGGTCGGTCTTCTTTGACCTGGTCATTTTTTTGACTTCAGTAAAAAATTTCGCAACGGTTCAGATAGCGTTGCATCCAAAATGGGCTGTAACGGGCCTCAAACCGTTGCATTTTCCGTTGCAGCCCATATTTCGCAACGTTAACAAAGCCGTTTCGAAATTTTGTTACACCACCTTTCGTAACAGCCGGGGGACCATTGCGACCAGGAATAGCAACCTTCCAGGGTTCGTTGCGACCAGGAAAATATGGTGTAGTGTTCTTGTGTTTGCTTTCATTATATAATCAGAGAATATAATGCGGAAAGTAAAGCACACAAGACACCAGAGATGTTTTTAACGAGGAAACTACGACCTGTAGAAAAACCTCGGGACCTCGTCCAGATTGAACACCACACAGTACAAACTGTCTACAAACACTAGCCTACTATAAGACTTCGGTCTGGGATGTAGCAGAGACCAACTCAAGCCCTCCAAGCGAATTGGCTATTGTCGCACTCCTTACGTCTCTAGATCCCCCACAGATCGTCACGCACTTGATTCCCCTAGTTGACGTCCTTTACAGGCCTAGGAGTTGCTTTAACCGCTGTTAAAGGCTTGTGTCAATAATTTCGTCTTTGCAACCTCAATTATCAACTGTATGTTTGAATTGTCCTCTATCAGTTTAACATACACAAAGTGACTTCCTTCGGATTTCTCCAGGTCATACGGAAATCTACTTACAAGCGGGGACTGACAAGTAAACCGTGTAAACTATGCCCAACTTGTCTCTACCTCAGTTGTAAACGAAGAATCACTTACGAAACTTATACAACTGGAGCTAACTAGGTCTTACAACACTGAGTGCAGGCGTGCGTTGCTTCCTTTCAAACCTCGTATGTAACGTATCAGTTCTTGAATGGCCTTACATCAGAAGAGAAGGACCGTAGAATAGACAAGAACGTGATCAGGTTACCAAGGTTACATGTTACTCCGATTTCAGCCACTAAGGTCTCAATCTCCTACCTGTGCTTCCCAACTCTCAAGAGAAGTCTTTATAGTCGTTAGGTAATTCCGAAGAGGAACTGCTACCTAATAGAGGATGACTATACCACAACAAGCATTCACCGAAGTGAAAAGAGTTTACGATCAATTCCACAGAGAATCTTCACGTATGCTTGATGCTTGCGGTTTTCGTCCTTAGACACCTCTATTTATAGCACTCAATAAGATAGGTTGCTTAGGAATAAAACAACTAGTTTCTTGTCCCACAAGTCTAGGAAACCCTAACTTGCAAACCAAGTAAACAGAGATTTATCTCAATTGGAAATCTTTTAACATTTATCTGCCAGGTGTTTTATTAGCTCATAAACACTTAAAGATAGATATTCAACAGACCAGAGATAATCTTTATCTTATTGACACATTGAGAACCGTAAGATGGACCACATAAGATATTTCGTGATAACCAAGTCCAACTAAGAGATAAAGGAGTCAGAGTTTAACCCGTGTGAAAATCCCAGAGAATATTCACCTTGGGCGGTTCGCAAACCGTCCATCTGAATCACGACCAAATGCATCGAATCTGAGGTTCACGTATTAGTACGCGTACAAATTGATACTTTGGAACTCAGGAAAAATTCCGAGTCTCAGTTCACCATACGGTTCGAGAACCGTCGTTTTCCAGATTAGGGTTTAACTTGGATCCGCTGGAAGTTCTGGGATGGACCAGTACTTAGACGTGTTATACGCCCTCAGCTATAATCCACTTGACTCTTGCTCAAGAGTACTCCTTTAGATTAACCCATATCCAACAAGTGATTTGCAAGCAAACCATTGCAATGGACAAATGATATCGAATCTATCTCATGCATTCTTGTAAACTTAGTATTTGTGGGAACAAATACCAACGTAACTCATGGTCATGTAAACAAGAACACGATCTCAATCGCTATTAGTATCACTACTAAAGTAGCCGACTATTTCGAAAGATAGAGTAAGTAGAATAGAATAATTTCCATAAAAGTCATAACTCATACTAACCTTTTGTCGATGAAGAATAATTAATGTCTTCTTTGTCTTCACAGTCTTCGTCTTCAAGGTCTCTACTACTTAGTCAATATCCCAATTCCGAAATCTAAACGCTAGTAGGCTAAATCAAGAATTGTGTTTGGGCACCTAAAACTGACAACCAGCTTGACATACCAACGCTAGTGGGTTTGACCGGACAATTCCCTAACAGTTTCCTTGGTTCGAAAATCAGAAATCTTCCTCTCAAATTGAAATTGATTAGACAGTTGTTAATATTAATTGGATGTATTAGTTAACACTCCTTGTGGGAACGGACTGCACTTGTTATTGTCTACACCCTCGACACCGAGCACTTGCGGTAAAACTAAGTCGGGTTCCGAGTCGATCAAGTTTTTGGCGCCACTGTCGGCGAGTGGTTTCTATCTACTCTAGTTGATATCATTGAATTACTAATCATAGCTTGGTTTGTTTTATTTTCTGGTACATAAGGAGCTTAGCCTTATACATGTTTGACAGAAAGTTAAAAGTGCTAATCAAATAGCACTTGCGAGTACCTCTTTGTAGATTGAAAAGCAACAATTGGAATCCTTAACGGGCATAAAAGTAAGTGCTTGATAAACTCGCAAAGCTTTTTCAAGGTGAGTTATTAGGTAAGTTTAAAATGATTTGCTTTTGTTTATGGATCTCAATGCATTCATGGCATTTTGGAATCATTCCAAAAGGGCCGAGGAGTCATCTAATGAACATAGTAGGAATATGCATATGGACATTCTCATTATGAGAAATCCATGAGGCCAGAGTATGCAAATAATAGTTGGAATTATTCTCATGGTTTTGATCATCACCAACCTAGTGAACGTTTTGATCACTATCAACCTTACCAAGGTTATGAACCACATTATAATGATTCAAATTATTATTCACACGCATATCAGTCACAATATGAGCAAGAGGATGATCAGTTGTACTGTGAACAACCTTCATCACTCTCATCTAGGATTGAACAGTGGTTTCATGATATGAATAAACAAGTGAAAATTTATGATTGAATATGCTCAAAGATTCGCGGAAACTGATAGATTAATTGCTGAAATCATGCAGCGAGCAGAGGCTCGTCGTCTAGCTGAGAATTCAAGTTCTGATTTTTTTTATACTCATGATGATTTTGATAATGAAACTGTAGTAGTTGATGAATCTGTGTGTGATGAGAATGATGAAAAACTTGACAATTGTGAATATAGGAATAATAAGACTACTATGACATTTGAATCTGGTGTATCTTCTCCAACTCATGATCTTATTCAAAAGGATATTATTTGGATTGGAGACATTATGTATTCAGATGACGATGATTTGGAAGAACTTGTTGATAACAAGGAAACAACGGTTGAGTTTAACGACCCCAAGATAGACGTCCATAATGAAACACCTTCTAGTCATTTAGATTCAGAGATTCATGTAGGTCACTTAATTGAAGACGACAATTCTCTGATTGTTCATAATACTATTGTTGCATCGAGCCTCTATTTCATTGATTCATCTAGTACTTTTCTGAATGCATACATTGATACTGGTCAGGTAGTACACATGAAAGAAGGTGAACAAAAATCATTTTGTTTAGCTTCTTTTGTTGACTCCGATGATTTCATGTTTATTGACACTGTCAAGGCATTAATGCCTCTGATTTCTAGTGAAGCTAATCTGTCCCAGGAGGTTATTTCGGCAGACTCAGAACCGGATTTAGGATATACGATAGGTGCTGAAATGTCTAAACATTCTTTGCTTGTTAACCATGAATCGGATGTAGTGGGCATGACCATATATGATTGGGCAGGTTCAAAATATGCTCATTTTCACTGCAGAGTTGAGCTTATTTGTTTATCACCGTGAGTACTAATCTTTATGGTTGCAGGAGTATCTTTCTGTGGAACTTAACATGTTGGACAGATCCACAACTTTCCAGGCTTTATATAATACTCTTGGCAGCTGATTATGGAGTGTTATCTTCGCTTTATTTAGGCGCAAGCAGGGATACACAATTTTACTTAATGGGAGTCAACCCATTCGATTTCGCTTTGTGGGAGTCAACCCACAGGATTTGTTCCATACTTGATATCCATTGGACGAGTCAATTCACATTGAGGACGATGTGAAGTTCAAGTGTGGGAGAGAGGCAAGTTATTTGTTTCTCGCACAAAAAAAAAAAAAAAAAAGTGGGCCCCAACTTGTTGCCAGACTCTCATCTAATTCTTGTAATTTTTCCTCCTTTGATTAATAAAATTTCCCTTCTTTCAAAAAAAAAAAATGAAAATTCAGTGGTTGGTACCTTGGTGGTGTTATTGTTGCTCTGGCTTAGTGGGTTGTAGACTTTGTCATAGTCTTATTGCTAGTTCGTGAAACTTAAGTCTTTGCACAAATGATACAATGGAACTTAACAAGAAACGGGTACTGCACATGTGGTGCCCAGTTATAAACAAGGATGGAGAGATCAATATGAAGCTGAGGTGATGGTCTATAGAGAGCAAGAGAGATAATGGTGTTGTTGCTGCTACGGTTGTTACTGTGAGCTATTAATTTGCGAGTACTAGTGGCCTGATTGGTAAGGGAAGAATTGGCATTGATTTTAGTTTGGGTCCAAGTTGTAGCCAGTGAAAAGGAGTTGTGGTCGATGGGCTGAGTTGATGAAAAGGAAGATTGAAGTGATGATGTTGAGTTCTGGTTGATTCTTACATTGGGCATGGACAGACTTACAAAGAGAGAAGATATAGGTGTTGTTGCTACGGCTATGCAAAAAATCTTATGAAGTTCAAAGATGATACTAACAATGAAGTAGTGGTGCCGAAATGGACAGAAGTTCAAAGCCATGGAGATTGGGTTTGATTTATACTGAACTTGGTATCATGTTTACTCAGGTATCATGTTTTGGCCGAATGAATGTTTTGGGTTTGCTGCTGTCGTTGGTGCTGAATGAATGTCAAAGATAAATGATTTCTCAATATGAAGTGTAATTTGTTGTTGAATGGGATATCATATGCAGGAAAGGAGTAAATCAGAGTTTGAAAATCGACTATAAACTAATATCTACGTCACCAGAAAATCGCAGTCAAGGTACTTGTGTTACGGTCTGAACTATCAGTTTTCTTTGGTTTAACTTCAGTCACGAACAAGTGCTACTCCAAGCATTGTTGGTTCTATGGGTTTAGTGGTCGTCTGTAAGGGTTTCAAGAGAGTCTCAAAGGTAGAAGAACGAAGAGAAGAATACATGAGTTATTGACTAAGATAACATGAATGAGAATTGGTTGCTGGCAGGAGATCACCGGTGGTTAACCATTGGTTTTGGTGATTGTTGGACGTGAAAACTAGTGGGGCTCGTGAATTGGGTTTTCTTTGCGGTGATTAGGTGATGGCTATTGAGTATCAAATATAAGTACTAATGGGCTTCACGAGTGAGTTAGATGGGCTTATGTTCTAAACTCGGACAGAAAAGAGGAAGGTCTATGGAATTATCTACAACCACGACGACGATAGAAGAAAACAAGAGAGTTACGACCATGAAGAAGAGGTTGCCATCCAAGATTATGGTTGTGTTCAAAAGAGTTGTGATTGGTTTGTTTACGCTTCAAAAAAAAATATAGCAAACGGAAAAGAAAAAAGAAAAAAAAATGTTTGCTTGAGGACAAGCAAAGACTAAGTGTAGGGGAATTTGATAGGTGTCTAAAACACCAATTCGATAATACCTAATTCATACACTTTAGTTAGTGAATGCCTCGTAAATTATTTATATTATGTCGTTTTCTATTTTACAGGTACTTTGAAGTCATGTTATACAAAATGAAGTAAATGACAACTTAATCCATCACTTGGCAGCCCTCGGAATTGATGGACTCGAAGACAAGAAGAATACAAGGATCTAAAGGTGTCGCAGACTAAATTACTGGAGGCAACCAAGTGAAGCACTTGAAGCAGCCATACAAAGCTTATAGGAAATTGTTGGAGAACCCAGTCATAATTACTTGGGATACCAATGAGCGGCCATTGAAGATTGCTGAAGACAGACGACATTTCACTTAAGGGTACCACAATATATTTTTCTTTAGCCACATAACTAGGTCGAGGATTCAGTCGTTCAGACCATAATCCCAATTTCAGTTTATGCCCTGGTTTCCTGTCGTTGCTCTAGCCATGGGTTTGATGCTTTGCCAAGGATTTAGGTGGGTCGAAGAGAAGACTAAATAGAAATAGACATAAGGATTTGAGTTTATATGGTTCGAGGTCCACTTGAAGTCGAGATAACCACAAAGAAAGAACTTCCTGCTGTTGATTGAAAACCAGTAAAGAAATGGTTGATTCATAATTGTATGTGAGTCCTAAGAAGATTAGGAATGTGAAATATGTTATATGCTGATTCATTGCAGAGACGGAGCTATATGAGCTTAGAATGAAAAAAATTGAACTCACAACTACTTAACAGGAAAGTTGTGTATCCGCTGTTCGATGAAATGACTAAATGAAGCTGCGGAAATGGGAAGAAAAGTGTGAGCTAAAATTGATGTCTGCAAGTGTAGGACGTTAGGTTTCAAGGTGTGATTGTTAATCATTTCGCGAATAATGAAAAGGGTTGGTGTGTGATTTGAGAATTGACGCAAGGGAGATTATCTTTGAAGCATGGATTTGAGTAAGGTAACAACAAGTTTTCTGCTGCAGTTCAGCGAAGTTAAAGCTGCCGAACATTGTGGACTTGACATGTCGTTCAGTTCTACTAGAAGAGGTGATACTCATGGGTTTTCATGGTGGAATGTATTCAAGTCCATATGGGTCAGTAATATCGAATTTGCAGACGGTATAGGAAGGTGTTTACAGGTCGGAGCATAGAGTTGGCCGGCATTGGAAATTAGATGGTTTTGGTGTTGGATTGGGCCTTCTGGCAGTTATGTGTTGCAGTCCAAAGAAATTCCTGGATTGTTGGGTCTGTTAGGGTGCTGGAGGAAAAAGGCTTAAAATGAGGCGCATAAGGCAGCATGAAAGACACCTCTGGGAGGCGCAAGGAAATTGTTTTGAAGAAAAAGGGTTTTGATGTATTTGATTTCTTTCTTGATAGTTGATATTGTTTTTAATAAAGCTATGTCTGGCTAAACTTATTGTGAAGGCTTAGGATGAACTTGTAGATTTGATTATTTGTGTTCTTGTATAAAGGTTTTTCAAAACTAAGAACTTAATGTTAATGGTTTACGTTTCTCATAACTGATTTATTTTCAATATAACTCTTCATGTTCCATGCCTTGTATGGTCCATTGTTTGGTGGTTGAAAATTCTGATTAAACTTAGAACTTAATGATTCATGAATTCTCTTTGACTGTCTATGCCTCGTATAGTTTGTGCTTAGGAGTTCTACTTTAAGGTTGAGCGCAAACCTATATTTCTTGATAATTTGTTGTTGCGATTCTTAAATTGACATATCTTCCATGTTAGTAACTAGGTTTTTGCTTTTCATGAGTGAAAATTGAGAACCTGTGATAGAACACAAGTGAAACATAATCTACAAGGGATTATCGTAGCCTTAGCATCTCCACAACCCTGATTACAACCTAATTTACTCGCTTTGATTCATTAAATTTGTTTTGTTTCCTTGGTTCGAAAATCAGAAATCTTCCTCTCAGATTGAAATTGATTACACAATTGTTAGTATTAATTGGACGTAGTAGTTAACACTCCTTGTGGGAAAGAGCTGCACTTGATATTTTCTATCCCTCGACACCGCGCACTTTCGGTAAAACAATTCGGGTTTCCGACTCGATTACCTAGTGTTTACGCTAGGGGCACTTCTGTAATTTGGTACATAAATCTTTCGACAAGAAGGAAAATAACCCTAGGGTGAGAGGGATGGGCTCCTTCACTTTCTCGCTCAACCTCCATTCATTTTCTTCATCTCTACTACTCAAAAACACTACCACTTCAACTATGACATTTAATGTAATCATCAAACATAAAACCTTTAATGGGTTCGTGAAGTAGGAAGCATTCGTTGCTCCGAACACGTTAAAAACATCATGTGTTATTTACTTTCATATTCATTTAATTATGTTACAACACTATCTTGGATGGATGGATCTATGGGTGTAGTTGCACAATCTCTAACGTGGATTTTATGCAACTACAAACCAAGATAATAAGTGACGAATATGTTTGCCTGATTCAGATGGGATAATAAGTGATGCCCAATGCGGAGAAGAAAAAAAAATTATAAGGTAAGTTCATTTATTAAAACTTAAAATATTACATCGTACAATCTTTCTCACAACAACAATTAGTTAAGACGGAGAACACGATCATAACGACGAAGAAGCTGAGTAAGAAAATCAACCCTATCTGAAGAAGTCAAGCGCAAGGATACTCTACACCAAAACTTCTCCTCAGCAACACGAGTGCCATACCACGCAAGAGATACGAAATCATTTACCGCTAAATCTTTTAGAGAAGTCTCACGGTAGCAGCTCCAACTGTAAGATCAGCAACTCACCGGCGCAACTGAGCACTCTCCTCACGGCGGCAACCACGATCAAGAGAAGTAACAGAAGACCTCAACTCAAAAATGACTTTCACCCTCTCACAGTGAAGAAGGAGAGCTGAGAAGAAGACAGTGGCAAGGAAGAAACAAGATATGAAGAAGACAACGACAAGGACAACCTCAACTCGGTGTCAACATAATGAAATAGATGTTTCTGCTAACAAATTTGATCTCATTTGTCTCAGATCTCGTTTTTTTACCATTTATTCCTAATTTCAATGTAGCAGTTGATCACATGATTGAGTCTCTTCAAGTGTTATAGGATACAGTAAAGAAGAACTTGGAAGTTGCAAATGCCAAGTATAACTAGATGCTGATCTTTGTCATCGTTTTCGGTCTTATGATGTTGGTGATTTTGTTATGGTATACTTGAGCAAAGACTGTTTTCCTACGGGTGCCTACAATAAGACTAAGTACAAGAAGATTTGACCTATACGGATTCCTAAGAAGATTAGTGACAATGCTTATGTCGTTGACCTCCAGCTAATTTGAACATCTCGCCTACATTCAACGTCAAGGATATATCTTCCTTTATTTCCCTGACGACGATGTTTCTCTGTCTATACCGAACTCAAGGTCGAGTTCTCTCCAAGAAGGAGGGCCTGATGTAGAACATCCAATTGACAAAGTCATCACTGTTTGACTTAGTCAAACAAACTTATATTTTATGTTTTATTTAGGATTTCCTTTTCCTAGCTTTGGCCTATTTCCTAGTTTAGTTTGATTTCATAGTATAGTTTGATTTTCAAGTGTAGTTTGATTTCCTTTTCTTGGTCCTAGTATTATTAGGAAGCTTTAAAGCCTATATAAGAAGGCCTAGTATTGTAGACAATACACACATTCAATATTATTTGTAGAGACTCGTAAGCAGGTCAATGACTATAGACTAGTCAAGTGACAAATTCGCCGTGTAATGACTTGATTAATTAAAATTAAACACAAAATATAGTAATCAATGAAATAATAATTTGGCTACGATAATAGTACCAATAGATAGATCTCGAAAAGTTATGCGAAATAGACTATTAGAACGCGTCAATCGGACGTCGGATGAGGAAGATACAACTCTCAGAACATTGAGTTAGAAATAGATATCCCTTAGTAATTTATTAGAGGTGGTAATAGTAAAACCGTGATTTGGTGTAAATGAGGTGTAGTTATATGTTTAAAGTTGTAAATATTATCCCTAGAGTAGATGTACCCCTTGGTAGTTTTGCATGAGTTGGTAATAGTAAGAATGGGTGTAATCAAGGTGTAATAATAAAACTATATATAGAAAACTAAAGATTTACGTTAGAATTTATCTTCATCTTTCACTAGCAGCCCGATGGAGTTCATGGAAATCAAAGCTGGTAGTGTTGGTTGGTCACAAAAACAGAGAGATAGGTAGATAGAGATGGGGAGTATGTAGAAAAATTTAAATTGTCTTGAAACAAAACTAGATAGGGGAGAAGGTTAATGGTGAGACTTGAGAAGAAGAGAGTTAAAGAACATGGAGGGAAATGTTAGTTGATGATAATCATAGTGGTGGTAAGAGAGTTGATTTAGAGATTTAAACTAGAGTCATAACTAGGAAGAGTTCATACAAAATCAATAGAACATATGATGATTTTTGGTTATGGTGTGATGAAGAAGGAACATGTGTTCTTGATGATGATGATTGAGGAGTTAATAGTGGTGGTGATGTTGTGTGAATCAAGGTAACATTTTCAATTGATTTCATTAAGCTAAATATGATTTGGTTTTATCTTAGACTAGGGTACGACCCGTTCCGTGGGCACGGGCTTTAGATGATTTACCTTTTTGTAATATGGTTTGTCATCGTGTAAATGATGGGGAGAAATGTAATTTTGTTTTTGAACTGCCATTTTGAGCAGATGTCATATGTGTGAAATTTGTGCATCGTTAGAGCGAAAACGATATATGCCCTCACTCCGCCACTTTACTCCCCCAGCTGATGTATCATGGTAGTGGCCCCTGTAGTTTCCATGGGTGGTGTGAGTGGACCCTGTATGTCCGTTAAACCAAAAATAATAGCGTACACAAAGGTTTTGCCAGGTAATTTGTAGATTTTGTTGTGCAAAACATGAGCACAGTCGTCATGAGATGGTAAAAATCCATATTACCTTCCTTAATGGCATGTGCAACAAGGGTACCTGTTTTGGTCTTTTGTTGAACATAGACCTAAGTTAATGGTCCCGTTCCGGTACATTGTAGATGGTAAGTTACCTGGAAGACTTAATTCTATTTAGCTAGATTGGTGAGCTTGATTTTCTTTGAATAAGAAAGGGATGTCCGTAGGTGATAGAATGATGTCGTAGTTTATAGACAGATCAGGTGAACGCGATTTTGATGTCGCGCTGCTACATCATTTTTGATGTAGCAGCACAACACCCCTTGGATGAGGAGGGGAGGGGGTTTATAACCCTTGGATGAAGGGGTGGTGTGAGATTATTAAATATCATTTAAACACTTTTTCATCCAAAGGATATTATACCTCCTCCCCCTCCATCCAAAGGGCGTGGTGCTGCTACATAAAAAATGATGTTGCAGCGCGACATCAAAATAATTTTCCACATTATAGAGTGAAGTATGCACATTTGGGTTAGTGTGTGGATATCGTTGAGTTGAATGAGTATATTTTAAAGTGATCTAAAATTTTGTGTACATGAAAATGATGTACCCTGTTTAAATCGTAACAATGTCTGTGCCTCCCAGCATGAGAGGAGAGAACTACCGGCAATATGATTCCAGTAAGTACACAACAATGCATAATAAAAAAAAAAACTAAAATATGCAAGTTTCACAGAATTTTATTTTTTGGATTTGAAGTTTAACTTTATCAATCAAAACCTCTTAATAATCTTTACGAAATGGGATTGTTATTTGTTCTTAAAACAACAGTAACTTATGCAAATCTTAATATGAATATTTATGATCCATCTGCTGAACAATTACTTGAACTGGACGAGTTCAGTGTCTACCTTGGGATGACGAACTCTTACCGACTGAATAAAAGTCTTGCACCCAAAATTAGATATAAGAACAAAGGTATTAAACTATTATTAAATCGACAGACGCGTCAATGAACTGATTTACACCAGTTGTCATCATAGATAGGTAACAGTGGCAGGGCGCAGTTCATCCTCGTAGAAATTCTCATAAAAATCATCAAGAAACCACAACTTCTGTACAAACAACATAACAACTTCTGTACAAACAACATAATTTGTTGTGTCGGCATCAAGAAAGAACTATGACCCTAATTGTCGGACGAATATATACCTCAAAAATCTTTAGTGCCATCACCGTCCAACATCGAGCTTGCTAGCGTCTCTGGAACCTACCAGCACCTAGAATAGGGAGGGAAAGAGCTAGTTAGAGGTATATTTAGTGAGTACAGCTCTTAAGCGACAATTTTTCTCGCTACAAAGTATGCCAGACCCAAAGAAAAACAGATAAATTATATACTCTTGCTATCTGAAATAATATAGGATAATGACATGGTAGCTAGAAGCATGGAATCTTATTGTCCAATAAAAATAACAATATTAAGAAACTAAAATATGAAATATGAATAGTATAACTGATTAAGTGTGATAAAGCAATTCCCAAAGAATTGTATAGAAATTTTTAACATTATTTTTTATCCGTATAAATCTACTTTCATGGAGTAAACTGTAAAACTATGATCATACAGCTATAGTGCAAGCTAAGTTGTTGGTGCCGAAAAAATTGAATAAAGCCCTAAACAAATATATATAGTTGCTAAGAATTCAAGCAACTGACATCTGTTATCACATTGTACATTTCCAGTTAATCCATGAAGAGGATACACCAAGAATACACCAAGAGTTTAAGAGAAAAACGTAAATGTGCATATATTAGTTACCCACCATTGGTTGGTATAATTAACATGATTAGTGCATTTATTCTCAAAATAACTCAAGAATACACCAGGAGTTTAAGAGCCTGGCTAATTTGGGGGCGAGCCCAAATTTAATAGGGGCGAGCACTACTTCAAATATCCCATCCTAGTTTATAAGGGGTGTTAAAACTTTGTGCAAATACTAAAAAGTCCCTACACTAATCTTACTACTAATTTAACTACATAACTAATCAAAAAACACCCAAAAAAATCATTATCAACAAACACTCTTCTTCTCTCTACTTCATTTCTTCATCTCTAAAATCCAAAAAAATTAAACTTTAACAACTTCAAAATTCGAAACACTAATTTTACTACTAATCTTACTACAAAACTAATAAAAAACACTCAAACAAAAACCATCTTCTCTATATCATTAACAACAAACAATCTTCTTCTCTCTATTTCATTTCTTCATCTCTAAAATCCAAATTAAACTTTAACAACTTCAAAATTCGGATTTTGAAACTTGGTTTGTTGATTAACTTACAATACAAAGATGGTTGGTCAAACATAATCGAACGATACTCCATTGAGGACCTTAGTTCACTAAAAACACTATGATTTGTATAAAAAATGCTCAATTTTTTCAAGTTACAGAGACAAAATCGTCAAGGTTTTGTATTAAATCATGACGATTGTTCTTGACTGTAGAAAAATCGTCATGATTATATCATCGACCTTGACGATTTTTCATGTTTTTTCCCAGGGATTTCATGATTTAGACGAAGGAAAATCAAGAAAAAAAACCAGAATCGTCAAGGTTTTCAAGGTTTCCTTGACGATTTTTTTGGTCACGGTTTTTGCAACGCTTATAAACATTGCAAAAAATTAGAAGTCAGGGTTGAAATAATCACTGGTCTAAGAAGTTTGGGTTGAAATAATTTTTTTTTGCAACGTTTATAAGCGTTGCGAAAACCGTGACCAAAAAAATCGTCAAGGAAACCTTCAAAACCTTGACGATTTTTTGGTTTTTTTCTTGATTTTCCTTCGTCTAAATCATGAAATCTCTGGAAAAAAATTATGAAAAATCGTCAAGGTCGATGATATAACCATGACGATTTTTCTACAGTCAAGAACAATCGTCATGATTATATCATCGACCTTGACGATTTTGTCTCTGTAACTTGAAAAAATTGAGCATTTTTCATACAAATCATAGTGTTTTTAGTGAACTAAGCTCCTCAATGGAGTATCGTTCGATTATAGTGATTATTTGTCATGTTTAAAACAAAACCTTGACGATTATAGGTTAATTTGAAGTCTATGTTTCATCGATTCAATGAAGTTTTTTGTTTTCTTTTAAATCTTAGATAGATTGGATATGTAGTAGTGATTAAATAGTTAGTAGGGATGAAGAACTATGGATTATGAATGTTTGTTTTGAATGTGAAGGATGATAGTGATTATTGATGACCGAAACTTGATGAAGATCATCATGATTTTTGATAATGGAGATAGTATTGATGAAGATGATGGTGATGAATTAATCATATCATTAATTTTTGCTAATCAAATTTAGTTAACATCTTATCATATCATTAATCTCTACTAATCAAGGGTTGTTTTGTATTTAAAAAAATATATTTCATATGGGATGACCTCTTTACTTCATTGTGACCCTATTTTGGATTCGCCTTCTCCCCCATTAAAAACTGGCTCGCCCCCGAATTAGCCAGGTTTAAGAGATGCAAACTATTTTTTAAAAAAATAGTTACTTGACTGCAGTTAGACATGTTAAAGAGATGTAACCTATTTTTAACCATGTATCAAGTTTTGATGATTTTCTCCATCGAAGTAAGCTGGATATCTATATCCATGAGCTTCTTAGATGCATCGATCTTCAACACACAATGATCCCGGTCGGAGTACTTTATTTGGTAAAACATGAATAACCAAAAAATAAACAAAGACATGAGTAAACAAAAATACGTACCAAGTAAGCTGGATTCAAGGTAAATTACTTTAGCACATTGTATTGGGATAAATGTTCAGCAACTTTAGATGCAAACTCACCATGACGGCGTATGTCTTCAAAACACAAATGGCTCGTTGATCACACTGTGTTTTCAAATTACAAAAGATTCTGTGATTCTCCAAAAATTAAGATCAAGCAACCGTAGTGAATCATGGCTCGGCTTCTGTAGCTCTACACATGTTGCATCAAAGGTAACCCTCCTAGTCAATAAATTTTGTAAGCTATACATGGCAGACAAAGGAGATGCATCAAAGGTAACATTACCTGGATGATTTTAGAGGCACCTCGACAAACTATTATCTGGACCAACTGCATACATTGTAAGCATGCATTGTTTCAAATGGGTTGTACGCAAAAAGAAAATGCTATTTGGAGAAACAACCAAACTGGTCCGAATACGCTGTAATACAATAAATAAATTCAACTGGTTGCTCAAATATATTAAAATGACATATTACTCCAAATGTTTTTCTTTCCTTCTACACAAAAACTTGTTAGGCTAACAATAATGTCCCAATTGGGTTTCAATGTGAAGCCAATGGAGGGCTAGATTACACATGAAACTATCGAGTATCGTAGCCTTTAAGATGGATGTTCTATCCTTTATGTTACAGAACCCAAGACCTTAAGAGAACCTAACTGTAAATATGTTTGCAAGCATAAAACTGAATTAAAGAACCTAATATCCTACTCATGGCACATAACTATCAGGTAAAAAATAATAAAAAAAAAACAATGAAAGACGTTAGTCACAAAATTAATGTATCAATTGTAAGGGAAGAAGTTGTCATGTAAGCATAAACTGAATTAAACAACAAAACATCCTACTCATAGCGCAAAACAAATTGGCAAGTTCAAAGGAGTGAGTAAAACGAACCAACCGTTAAGGTCATATAGTGTTTCCTCGTATTGAAAAAATATTTATGGAACTTTTAATTTTAGTCTATTTCCTAAAAATCCATAAATTTGACAGTTGATATTAATTAAACTATTTGATACTAATAGAATTACATGACGAAGAAGTACTGACCAGCCGAAGGTCAAGCAGCACGATCTTTCTGATTAGCGTAGCCATCTCAGTTATATGCTTTGAAATCTGTTGATACCCATTACAATTCAATCAGCACATCACTAAGGAGTAGATTACCAAAAAATATAATTAGTGAATTACATAAAGAAAAAAGAAATTATTAGCATTTGTCTAAAGTAAATGTAGATCCCTTCGAAGAAACTGATATAATAACTCCACATTAGTGCAGAGGTGAAAATCTTAAGAAGTAAAAATCCTCACCAAGATGGAACAAAGTATCATGTCTAGACTAAGAACATACATAGGTAAACCTAGAATCTCAATCAAGATAATTTAATCTCACTTTTGCAGTAGTATTGGATGTGTCCTGCACAATAAAACAGGTAATAATAGAGAGACAGGTCATGGAAAAAGTTTTTAGTTTTTCTACCTTAATTAAGACCCTATGTCAGATAAATCTAACATGAATCTCAAATTCATTTCTCACGAATTCCTGCTTGGCCACTAATTGGAGACACGTTAAAATCACATATAAGCAAATGCATTTGCTCAAAGCAATATGTGAAAGCCTCGAGTAGTCATAAATCCACAACTTTAAGTGTCTCTACGCATCACCAGAATAGCGCATTCTAACTCCTTATAAACAAAGAACATTCGACATTCAAAATTATCGTCTAATCTATAACTATATGCAACCATAAGCATATGCAGAATCAGCCCCTTTCCTTACAGTTTATTGTTCCTATTTTACCAGGCCCTGGTAGATTACTCTGACTTACACATTTCTACAAACATCATGCAAGCATCACAAAAATCCTTCACTTAGTTATTAAGCATACTTCTTCAGCTAATGGACTATGTATGAAACTAAAATCTCCTTTAATGGAATCAAACACATATTAGTACACCAATTGATGACAGAGAAGAACAATTAGGTATTGGAATGCAAGAGAAGAACAATTTGGTATTTGAGGAATCAGTTGGTACAGATCATGAATCATATGGAAACCAAAAACAATATTAATGAAACAAAAATCAAACAAAAACCAATTGAAGCTTCAATATATAAACCGTAAAATACAAATCACAGACTGTTCAAATAGGAAAAATTAAAACAGACCAACCTGCGAAAATACAGTAAGGAAGAACAATAAATCAAAATTGCAAAAGCCATCATGATAAGATTTGAGACAGAACAGACGGAAACGAAGAAAGACGGTAAACGTCTGGAGTGTAAACCCTAAGTCCTGCAAAAAAAAAAAAAAAAAAAAAATTAACATAGATTTGAGAAAGAACAGACGGAAACGAAGAAAGATGACACCTTTAGAAGTTAGGAAAATTGCAATGGGTTAATGCGAGTGAAACGGGGAGGAGAAGTTTCAGCCAGGCGTTACGTTTGTTTCTTGAATGGTATGATGGGTGGGGCATTTTTGATGGGTGGAGTAATAAGGTTTGACATTGCGAGGAATTTCATTTTTCTTGGCAATTTTGATAGATTGAATCTGAGCCACTCTTTGACCCTCCGAAATACGGATGCCGTCCAAGCTCAAAAACACCATTGGGGCTTATAATATAGATATTAAAAATAACACACAATCAATCATATAGGGTTTTTTTGATAAGAATCATAATTTCATGTAACTCTGACCTGTTTTAGAACGTAAATATCACCAACCTAAGTATTTTATTGATTTTTGGTTAAAGCATGAAAGTTGGAGTTTTGCTTCTTAGTTTTCCAGAGAACTTGAGTTTGTTTCATTTGGTGTTGTAATGAATTTTAGGTAACCATTTTAGTAACTGCTGCAAAATCTGGGAAAAACTTAGAAAACAGTTTCGTGTTAGCACCTTCTCATACATTTCTAGGCCGATAGGGATTTTATTAGATTTTTATCAAAACATGAAAGTTGGAATACGTCTCTCAGGCTTTCCATTCATATATATAATGATTCAATTGGATCAAAATTGAATTAGTTATAGCACCCGAAAGTTAGGGTGTCTGTGATGTTTTACCTAGGGTTAAAGGTTGAAGATGACAGAGTCAGACACTGAGTCAGACGAATTCGATTCTGACTCATAGTGAGTCAGACCGAATCACCCGAGTTGACCTGGATTTCTGTAGAGGTGACACATGGCGTGCCAGGTTGGGCGGGCCGGTCCGGGTTGGCCCGCTGAGTCATGGGTTATGGTTCAGTTTCACTATTTTGGGTTTTTGGACCACTTAGAGTCCAAATTAGCTTTTGGTCCCTTCTGCAAAGTTGGAGAGCTTCGCGAGACCTTCGAAATGACATATAATTCATCTAGATTGGATAAGTATATTATTTTATAAAAGAAAATTAGTGAATAATAATTTACTTAACTATTCTTTGAGTGATGTATGATTAACTTCTATTATGTATTAACAACGAATGGCACGAGAAATGAACAAGTGGGCGGTGGATCTTGAGGTAGGAATGGATTGTCATCAATCCAGGTGGGAACTCTTATACCTTTCTCGTAATCATTCATTAATTTACATTTTAATCATAGCATGTTGTGTGTACTTGTATGAGCATCTTGTTTGATATGTGCCGTTGGTATCCCCGCGGGAAGTGCCTGTGGAAAGACCACAGATTATTGCTAAGTTGAATAGCACGGGAAGTGCAATATATAGTAGCACGGGAAGTGTAATATTATAAATAGCACGGGTAGTGCAATATTATTACTTTTTATGTTATAACCTAGTTTACGTCTTTAATAGCACGGGAAGTGCAATATTATAAACCAAGGTAATTGGGGAGACTGACGAGTGCATATCATCATTGGTTGATCGCAGAAGGTTGTAGTATGGGATGCAATCTCTGCACTTTCTTTTCCTAACATGTTATGTTATAATATGATGACTTGCTGAGTGTTGAGTGCCAAAGATGTTTACTGCTTTCTTTAGTAGAACTGTAAAGCATGATAATGATTACTTGAATGTTATACCTGTTTCCATTGAGCACCCTTAGAGATGATGTGCTCACTCGTTTCCACTTCAATTTTCAGTTGTCAGAAGAGATGGTGCACGTGAAGAGTTGCGTTTCGTAGTTCAACGTTTAATCGAGTTAAAGGTCATTGTGTATTATCTTACATCTGTATTCTCTGTGAAATTGTAACAACAACACATTATTATATTTATATCACATGAGAGGTTTCAGTTATTAAAATCAGAGTGTTTGGGTTTCTCTTAAGATTCTTCTGTAATTAGGTATTTTGTTTAGATGTTTTAGTTTTTCAATGCCTCTTAGTGTAGACTATAAGCAGGTGAATTAGGCGGGTCGTTACATTATTATTTGATTTTATCAAAGTCATTTCTTAAGTATTATTCTCTAGTTCTCCTATTAATTATTTTTGTGAATCTATTGATATCACACTAGTTTTCATCGTTTAATGAATCTATGATCCAACCTATACGTTTCTGCTACGTTAGGAACGAACCACACACGCATATCTAAGCCATCCTCAAATCATAGAAACTGCAGAAACGCAAGTTAAAGTGAAATCTCCTCCGAATTATCTTGAGGTTCATACAAAAAGGGCAGAATGTGGATGCCATTTTCCATATGTCTTCCTTAAGAGCGCACCACTCCCTCCGCTTACCATAGGTACGTACCTCTGTAGCTGACTGTTTGTACCCTAGTATTTATATTCCCGTACAATCACTGACATGGTCCGATGTGTTGTTATATGGCTCAGTAGTACAAGATCACTGAGGGTCTGTCCTTAGTGATCCCTATCTCGACCTTCAGAGAGGGGATCTCAAGTTGTTCATATCAATACAATGAGAACTTTACTTCTATCTTGTCTTCCTTACTGTGTTAGTTACTTCGGTGTGTTGTCTCGGATTTCTAGCAACTACAAAAACTCATCATTTGCCTTCTAGATATTCTGGATTACCAAGAAACTAGCTACATTCAATCCTTCATTAATGAAAATAAATGCAACCAAAGAAATAGTCATCAAACTGACAACACGAGCAATGGAGTTTAATCCCGAAAACTCAATCTGGGTACACTAGTGGAAATAGGTCGTTTTACGACCCTACATGGTATGTAGTAAAACCGGCAGATAACCAACTTCATCAGTAGTATAAAGGGTCGCATCTAGACTGTATTTTTGTACGACCCCATGGAATGGGTCGCATAGAAACGACGCGCATTAACAATAGTACGTTAACAACTACTATAGTCAGTCGTATCCTTGCATTTCAATTTA
>JAJJMA010053395.1:0-16756 GCA_023529015.1 Papaver nudicaule | reverse complement strand
CCAGTTTGTGTTAGTGGTGGCCAGGATCTTCCAATCCTTCCCAGTGTAGATTTCGATGTTTAATCCAAGGGCTTTCCTCATTTCACGTGTGTGATAAATCCTTACGCATTTAATTCCACGTTTACTTCCTATTTTTCCTCCCACTAATCCCTAAAACCATAAGTTTGGCGTTTTAAACCGCTTTTTTCCCTATTAAGTGGCTTCCCTATATATTGTGTGATTCAGTTCCAATGAAGCATCCAATCAGCAGGTTCGACATGTAAGTTTGTCTTCTTCCTATCTTCATGATTTCCCCAATTTTACATCTGCTTGATTAATTCATCGGAGCGGAATCGTAACCCTAATGTTGTTTTTTCGATTATTAATTAGGTCAAGTTCAGTTTGTGATTAACCCGTTTTTTTTTTTCTTTTGATTGGGTATGTTAATTTTGCAGGAATCCTTTAGTTTTGTATTTGATTCATTGTTTATGGGAAAACTTGCCCCTTTCAGTTTCAGTGATACTTCAATTTTAGGTAGGTAGGTTGTGATTCGTATTCTTTATAATGTTTTCTCCATTCAGCTTTCCTTTTTTATATGTTTGTGGTTTTTGAAATTGGTTTACAAAATACCGGAAATTGGCTATGCAATAGAGTTAACATTTTTAACAAACAGTGGTTTTGACCACACCTCATGTTTGTCTTTTCATGTTCCTACAGCTAAAGTTATGTGGTTTATACAATCAAATGTTGAATTTGATGTGAAACTTGAGATAGGAATGAATAACTGCTAATATGATAGTCTTTTTACTCTGTTAACGAATATTTAAGTGGCGCGTTGATTAGAATTCTCACCCTTTCTACTCTTAAATATAGGATGCAGGAAAATGCCAGGTCGATTTTTATGATATTGTTGAAGAAAAACCGCACCAAAAGAGATTCCAAGGAAATATGTCCGAGCGAGCAATTGTAGTTTCAGAAATGACACCCTTCTAAACTAGGTAAGTCTATTAATATGAACATTCTTTTTTGATCATTCTATTTTTAGATTATTTCAATTCTCTCAATTGTATGATTGCTTATTTCAATTCTCTCACTGCCGTAGTTCTTCTAGAGGTTGGTCTTTCGGTATATATGCCAAAAACCTTTAGCTTAACGAAGGGATTGGTACTTGGTGAGCGCAATTTGGATTAAGGTAGCAACTGAACTGATTGCTTCCATACTCTTGAAACAAGCTGATTCCTATCATTATCTGTGTTGGAGCGTAACTAATGGTTTATTTTTTGGCTTTAGGTTTTCTTTTTCATAAGAAGAAACTCACTCTTCGCGCCATTTACCAAATAGCTCCCTGGAATATAACTCAACCTTTTAGGCGCTCTGGGAACTGTTAAACTCAGTTAATGTGGAGTTCCTTGGGTGGTAGGTTACTTTTGGTGTTTGCACAACCACGTGTCTATAAGTGAGCTAGCAAGTAGTATTGTTGATCTTTAGTCTAACTTTTCAGCATCACCCTAAATTATTTGGAATTGGATAAATGTTATTCTCGAATTTGAGTTGTCAGTTACATTAGTGGGGCTTCTTCTACTATTGATCATTGCCTTTCATTCGTCGGTGTTTATGTACGACTAACATATATGATGCAAAAAGGTTTTAGTAGTCATATATAGAATAATGTGACGTGAACCGACTCTGTGCTAATAGAATTTGTTCTTAACAATAATTTAAAACTAATAGAAACCGTTCTTAACGTAGTCATATAATACGGATACATCAAACTAATATGCCTACGATTTTTTTAATTAATTGATTTTTCTTCATTTCTGTAAACCCCGCAGTATGGATCCAAACGTTGTATTGGCAAAAATAAAAACAAATGACAAATTTTCGGTTTGGTTCAGGGAACTTGACAGGTAAAGGTGTTCTTAGTTCCACCGGTTTGATTTCTAAATGAATAATGGAGATTTTATTGAAGCATCAGTAATAAAGATTGTCTTAACTTTTCAGGCAAACTTATCTAATTAAACTTATGTCAGTAGTTCATACAACTCAAGGCACTTTTGAGGAAGATAGATTATTTTCATTTTTTTCCCCGCGATAATGTAGGATGCTTTGTAGGGTTATTTATACGCCTCTATATGAATCCTTTGATTAAAATTCCCAATGTTTCCATTTGAAATTTCTGCATACTTATTTCATTTCACAGTTACACACAAGGTTGAAAGGTAGCAACGCACGGCTGCACTCGGTGTTGTAAGACCTAGTTAGCTCCAGTTATACAAGTTTCTTAAGTGATTCTTCGTGTATAACTGAGGTAGAGACAGATTGGGCATAGCTTACTCGGTTTGCTTGTCAGCCCTGCTTTGTGAAGTAGATTTCCGTATGACCTGAATTTAATCATCCGAAGGAAGTCAACTTGTGTGTGGTAAACTGATAGAGGACAGTTAGACCATACGCCAACAATTAGGTTGCAAAGCCAGTATTGCTGACACAAGCCTTTGACATCGGTCAAAGCAACTCCTAGGCCTGTAAAGGACGTCAGCTGGGGAATCAAGTGCGTGACGATCTGTGGGGGATCTAGAGACGTAAGGAGTGCGACAATAGCCAATTCGCTTGGAGGGCTTGAGTTGGTCTCTGCTACATCCCAGACCGAAGTCTTATAGTAGGCTAGCGTTTGTAGTCAGTTTGTACTGGGCGGTGTTCAATCTGGACGAGGTCCCGAGGTTTTTCTGCAAGGCAGTTTCCTCGTTAAAAAAATCTCTAGTGTCTTGTGTGCTTTTACTTTCCGCATTATATCTCTGATCATATAATTAAAGCACCAAGTAGTACGTTATCCAATAACTGTAGAGTTTAACTCCAAAGTCCCAACTTTGTCGAGTTGATCCCCAAGATCACAACTCCAGTTATTAGAGTTTGGATATTGATTTTTGAGATTGTCCAAACTTAAACCATAAGACTCACGAGCTAAAACGAAAAGTTGGTTGTATTTCGGTACCCCTCCTTTTTCACCCATGATGTTGAGAAAAACAAAACTAGGGACATTTTGGGGTTTTATCTAGTCCATATTTAGAAACGAACCTTGCAGTATTCATAATCAGGGTCCAGATTAGGAAAAGCAGGCCAGTCTGCCAGGATCCTTTATTTTGAAAGAAAGATTCGGATAAGACAAAAACAGTTAGGGTTTGGACAGAACCAAGCCTGACCAGCCCTAAAATTTCGCAGGAAAAAACCTGTTACGCATACTAGGGCGCATGACAGACTTAGTACACTGCACCAGCCGTTTTTGACCTCACGGGTTTTTTGTTTTCTACAGGTCACTGTCAGCATGACTTCAAAATCTGACCAAATGCCGAAGCAAAGAGTCGGATCCTCGAGGCATGGCACGGGATCCCCGAGGCATAACACCAGATTTTCCACAAGCAAAGGACTATCGCCAGAGGTAGCTGCAAGTACAGTACAACACATAGAGCGCGTAAACGAAGAGGAAGTGCAAATAGAAGATTTGGGACCTGATGGAGAAGGATTCTCAGTAGGTGACGAACCACTTCAGCAACAAATCCAAGAGGAGGATGGAGAAAATGTCGATGGCGAAAACGACATCCCGAATGAAGCAGTACCAGCACCCCAACCCACCGAAGAAAACACCACGAGGGCTGCACAATTCCAAAAATTGATTCAGAAGAACAAAAAAATAAGGAAACTAAAAAAACAATTAGCAGAGGCAACCAAGAAAGCTGCGGAGAAGTCGGCATCAAACTACAAAGGGAGCAGCGAGGGAAACTCTCGCCCACAAACTGTATCACGATCCAGGGGACCTACAACGTCAAGAAGTCACACCAAATTCAAGGGAAACGACCCCAAGGACCCTTAGATAGTGATCTCGAGCAGAAAAACCGAGCCCAGTATACGTCCTAAAGGGAACAACATACATTTAATATACGAAAATGAGCAGGCAAGGATGAACGCCGAGACGCAAGCTCTACAACAAGTGATGATGGAACAAATTAAAACACTTTGAGCAGAGCTCTTCGATAGTCGGATGCAACCGACTGACAAAATGAAGCTTACTCAAGCAATCAACGACGTCAACCGTTCGCCACTAAGCCCCGAGCTTCTCGCTAAAGCCATCCCGGTAAAATGCACCATGCCAATCTTTTCTTCAATCTGCGATGGGACAGGAGACCCAACTCTGCACATCAAAATGTAACTACGAGTATTCCTGGCTTATGCTGATAAAGACGAGGTGCTTTGCAAGTATTTTCCTTCCAGCTTGAAAGGGGAAGCCTTGGCTTGGTATGACAACCTAACAACCAGTTCGATCGTCTTTCGAAGAGCTATCCAAAGTGTTCATACTTCATTTCTTGTACAACAACTCATCAAAGCCAAGAGTAGAGAAATTGTTCAGCATTAGAGTCAGACCTGAAGAATCCATTAAAAGCTTGACAGACAGGTGGACTGCTCAGTGCGTCGAAGTAGGAAATGGAGCTTCGGAAAAACACAAGGTGAGGGCATACCTAAATGCACTCGACAAGAACCATCCATTGTATGACAGACTCTTCTCCAAGAATGTAGAGACACTACACGACCTCCGAAAGTACCAAAAGGAGAGAATCACACTGGACGAAATCAGGGAGAATCGACCCAAGGGAGAGAAGCCATATCAAAACAAGTGCACTCCATAAACAACTTGTCACTCGAAGAGCGAGAGCAAGCCACGAACCACCAGACAAGGGACTTTTCAAAGCGAGAGAGGCAGGACGATGCATGGAGATATGGAAGCGAGGGAAAATTTGATGACGAAAGATATCATGACAATAGGAAGTACAATGACATTAGAGGTAATGACTCTCGAAGGGAATTTGAAAACAGTGGTGCTCAAAGAGGACAGGAGGGAGACAGAAAGTTCGGAGTACAAAGACCAGGTTTCCCTGCATTTCAAGATAGAAAGCTGCCAAAGCTGTGTGTAACCATCGAGGACGCTCTCCGAAGCATCGAGCAATCCGAACTGGCAAGCGAGATGAGATACCCGAGGATCAGAGGAAACCAGCCAAAGCACACTCGAAACTCTAGGGATTATTGTCAATTCCATCAATTCTATGGGCACACAACAGAGGACTGCGTCACCGCGCAAGATCAAATCTACTTTTTCATCTCAAAAGGAAAATTTAAGCACTTCCTCGAACTACCAAAACCACCTCCAAATAAGCCGCAACCAGAGGAGAAGAAGCACGAAGCATATGTAATAACCATTGACCAAAGCGTCCCAAGATTTGACGACTACAACTCCATAGTTCACGCAGATATCTGTGGACGAAATTTCGAAGGCATCCCTACTGATAGAATTCACAAAAGAGACTTTGAGGGAAAGGAAATATTAAGCGTAACAATGAAAGGGCAGCTGGACGAATGGCAGAGGCGCCCAGTTTTCTTTTCGGCAGCTACGCTTTCAAAATGTATAAACTCTATGTATGTTTAGATTATGAAATATATTACGTGATTCAAAGTTTTCTATAGTTAAACCTCGTTTAAATCTGAATTTTAATCGTATTCTTCAGAATTCAGTCGCGTTTAGAACAAATAGAGAAATATATTCAAATTTTATTAAGATTTGATTGTAAAAACTTAGATCTGTAGAGTTAGTAAATAATAAACAGCATGCAGACTCTGTTAGAGGTAAATGGATATACTCATAGGAAGTTTTGATCCAGTAGATAGACAATAAACTAAGATAATATTTACAACCGTCAGATATTTCAAAAAAAAAAACAACTAGAAATAGAACGAATTAATCCTTTAGATCTAGAAAATCTAAATTTCACTATAATGGTTATTAGGAGATCTTCCATCAACCATATTGAGAAATGCGATTGTTTCATTATTAGCTAAACGTATTTTGTTAGAATCGAATGTTAAACGTTCATTTTCTTATATATATCATCCAGATTTCTTGAAAGTAGATACGACAGATTTACCAATGTTTAATTAGATAATATGAAGACAATTCTAGAAAGATTATTTTCATATCCATGATCTAATTTTTGCAAATCTAAATTTCGGATACAAGTATTCTTTTTCAGATCTGATATTAATCTCGATGACAAAATGAGGACCGAACAAAAGTAGAATCTGAGATATGCAAAGATAAATGAATAATATCAAGATTTCGTTGAATTAAATTTATATATAGTTAATTTTACTAACAAACAATCTAGATTTCTTTTTATATAAGTTTACTAATTATCTGGTTTTTCATTGGTGAAGTTCATAAGAAAGATGGCTCCAAAGCGCGTATAAATAAGATCAGGGATATCATCACCACAACGGACTACTGCAGAGCAAGGAGAAGCATCTAATAGGCAGAATACAACAACAATGCATACTCTAGGAATGCCACCATGGACACCTACAAGACCTGATACAGCACCACAAGTTACGATAGCAGAGCCTGCATCTACTATTCAAACAACTAATACTGCACCTTCAGCACCACAAATATCTACAACAACATAACCTGTAATAACAGAGACAATAACAGAACCAGTAACACAACAATTAACGACACTACCAACAACTCCTGCAATAGTACCTCTTTCGTCAACAACTGTGTCGGAACCTGCTATTCAGCCAAATACAATCCAAATTGATGACATCACAGATATTCCATATACAAGAAGATTAGGGAAAGAACCAATGTTACTACAATCACCAGTCATTGAGCTCCCAGCTGACATGTTCAGAGACATGATAAAATCAATTTCTACACTAACTGAAAAGGTAGGAAGATTGCAGATGCTGCAATCAGGACAACCAATTGCAGTAACTACAGTATCAAACACAAATCCACATTTACTTGATGGAAGATCCAGATCTCCATTAGAATTACCGACAACTGTACCAGAAAGAATGTACCAGTCAAATAGAAATGACATAAGCAGTTACCAAGGAGCACAGAGAAACAACTCAAATGCAATCACAAATCAACAAATGTTGAGCCATGTACCAACATAATTAGAAACAAGTGTTTGTGCATAAAACTATCCTAGTCTTACGTCACTAACTTATGTGATAAATGTAATATCGAGTTTTAGGATCTTCTTAGTATTGAAGTATAACATCCGTTATGATCTTGTACAGTTGAGAACTCTAAGCTACTTCCTTAAAGTAATCATTGTTCATTCATATAAAGGTGGTAATCATAATACAATATATAAGTTTTAGTCTTAAATGACTTTGAGTATGGTTACAAGATAATGTTGATAAAGATAATTTACACTCTGCTCACTATTAAGTTCCTATCACTACTTCTTGTACCCAAAAGTCCGTCGTCAACCCATCATACTGAGCTGAGTATTTATAGGGGTCATAAGGCGGTACCCAGATATTTGCGTTCACACTTGGTGGGGTCCTTATTCCATTCTCAGTAGTGCGGCATTCTACTCTTAATCTGCGGCCTTCTATGTACTCACTACTGTAGTATCTTTCCGTGTGCGACCTTCTCTAGTTTCCATCACTACAAGCCTGACACTCGTCTCTTGACTCATGACTTGCTCTGACCGCGCATTAATGAGAGTGGTTGGATGTTTTCCATACCTCACAGCTGTCTCTCAAGATACTTGTCCCATCAGGACTGTCGTGGCTCCTCCTTAGCTCTTCATCTGTTTATCTTTGGTGATGAGTCATAGTGTCTTTTGGTCTTTACTCGATGCTTTAATCCCACCTGTTTTATCCTACTTCTGTCTCTCAAATGCTTACACGTGGGTGGTAGGTACTTTGCACCAACAGTTTGCCCCTGTCGGTTAGTATTCGGGTTTGGGTTGCCCCAAGGGTAGAATGGTACCGATAACCCTTCTTCTTCCTTTTTAATCCCACGTTGCATTCTGATTCCTTGGAATTCGCGCCGGTTACAGAACTGTTTGATTTCATTCCTTATATAAAACCGTAAACTTCCAACCCTCTTTACTTTTCATTCTCTGGGTATTACTCAACCTTTAGTACTAGGTAAATCTTTGTTTTTGTTTTCTTCTTCTTCAAAGCCCCTTTGCTCCTGAAAGTGACAGTAGTTATTGTGTTTGTTGCTGTATTCCATTCGTAGCCATATAACTGTGAGTCTTCTTTTTCTTCTCACATTATATTCTTGCTTCTGTGCTTTCCTAAATTGATGTTTGATATATATGATTTTTGCTTATGATTGGATTTTGATAAATCGAAAGGGTTAATTAATTTTTTAGGGTTTTTCTTACTGTTTTGGCTGAAATTAGGATTTCTGTTTATTGCATGTGTATAATCTCGTCTAGACTAGAAGATATCATCCTTCTGCCTGTGTTACTTGTTTTGATTCGAGTATGCTCCCCTAAACTTGCTGAGGTTGGTTTATTTCTCGCATCCCTTGCCCCTGCCATCGTTCTTGGTATGTTTATGTGAAGTTTTATTTATGCTCCTGGGTTTTGAATCATGGCAGAGAACACATTTATACAAAAGTATATATACTTTGCCCCTGTTCTCTGTTATGATGTGAATCCCAGGGAATCATTAACTTGAATCCTTTCACATGAACGAGGTTTTTAAAGATTGATCCTGAGGGTCTACCTTTTTGGGTATTATGCCTGATTGGCTTGATGCATTGCATGATTACATTGTTCTTTGCTCCTTGTTACGATCTTATATGACTGATGAGTTTATTTGAATTCGAAAATTCTCAAGCCTTCCGTCTTTTATTTAAAGGGTGAATACTACATTATTTTGGATGAGATCATTCTATTGGGTATCAGTATGTAGTACAGTATCTTTACTGCGGTTCTGTAATGTACTCAGAGAATTACTGCCCCACTCTTTGTGTGAGAACATTTGACTGAGTAACTTCATTTGTCTTGAGTCTTTAATGTTATTTTGAGGTCTCCTTATTCCTGTGGGAGTATCTCTTTGTATCGCAATCTTGATGTCTCACTCTTTTTATGAGAACACCATATGTCATTGAACTCAGATATTTTGGTGAACACTCATACGGACTTAGAGTGTTTGTGCCCCACTCTTTTAGTGAGATTATTATACTTAATATATTGATATCTTACTGTATACATGAGTACATCATATTGACTCATGCATCCATGCCTCACTCTTTTGCGAGAGCATCATGTTTAAATCTTAATATTTTTATTCTTTTCGTGAGTAAACATTTTTATTGATTTATCTTTCTCTTGTTTCAGCGATGTCTTCTTTAAATAAAGAAGGTATCAAGGAGCCAAGAAAGCTCAGGTCTGCTGTAATTGGACCATCCGAATCTGCCAAAGATGATGCTGAGGGCAGTCCTGTCAAAGATAATCCTAGGGTCGTAAAAACTGTAGCCACTTCTAGTTCGGGAAAAGAGCTTGCGACCCTTCGTAGTAAAAGGAAATCTCAGAAACCAACTCCTCCTGGCTCTCCTATTCCTCAGCACTCTCCCAAAGCGCAGTCACCTAAATCTCACTCTCCACATCCTGAGCCACCTCCTCAAGGGTCTGAGAATGAGAATAAAAAGAAAAAGTCTAGGCTGGATTTTCCTTGTAACAGTTACAAGGACATTGATCTTGAAGACTTTAAAAGGCGTCATCATCTCGAAGGATTTGAAGTTCGTTTCTTCGATCCTAATCAAGGGGATCGTCTTACATATGATATGATAAAAAATTACCCTTATGATTCTCAGCATCTCTTGACAACGGTTGGGGCTTTTGAAGCTGGCATGCGTCTTCCTCTCTATGAAAATGGAGATACCTTTTTCTATGACGTTCTGGCTAATAGGAATAGGCCTAAGAAAGGAAAAGCTTCTTATTCTCGTCCTGTATTTATTTACAATGGAAACTGGTGGAGAATTCTTGGTGAGTGCCGACTTCGCTCTAGAGGTCTCAGCAGGATGAAGTCTTACAAGCCTGACATCAATCAGAAAAAACTATACACTTTTGAAAATTTTAACAAAACCTATGGTGATTTCATGGCTCCTACCAACAGAGTTAAATGGAGTATTGGTCCCAAGCGTCTTCATCGTAAGAGAGGTGAAGTACGTCTCTTAGAAGAACTTGAGTCGCTTATTGTTCCTGGTACTGAGAACGATGATGAACCCACTCCTTTGCCTGCTTCTGATATATTGCGTAAGACTCATGACTTCAAATGGGACTCTACTCCAATAGAGATAATTGGTCCGTGGGCCTGGGGCTGGCAATGGAACGATAAGTCTCGTACTGGGCCTCCCAGAGAATGTCATCCTCCTCGATATGGAGATTACTGTCCTTGGGCCTTTAACTTCACTGGTTTTAGCTTTGATTATGCTCAGGTGAGGGATATAGCTGAGTTCTTCTTCTCTTTCACAGGTGTTTGATAGTACGTCCTTGTATTGTGAGGACATAATTACAGTGAAAACTTTTTTCTTACCACTGACTTTTGTTTTATAGGCCTCTCCAGAAGGAGCTGAGACTGCTTCTGAAGTTGGTGAAGCAGAAGAAGGTGATGATATTGAAGCTGGCAGGGTACGTGTTATTTGTAATCTCATTTGTACTTGTTCTTCTTTATCTATTATCATGCCCCTAACACGTATTTTGCCTGATTTGTGCCATAGACTTCTAAGAAAGCTAAATTGTCTTCCCATCTTGATGATGAGGTCGACAGTCCTGAAAATGCAGATGAGGAAACTCACAATGAAGTTGGTGATGTGATGGAAGGTGGTGGAGAAACTCAAGACCAAGATTTTCATATGGACCTAGTGGGTCAGTCTCAGCATAAAGTGAAACAATCACTTCTGGAATCTACTTATCGTGAGGGCGATTTACCTGAGAGCCAGTTTGAAAGCATGTTCTTGAATGATGAGGAAAGTGAAGGTACTGATGCTGAGAAAAGGCGTCCCAAAGATGTCAAGAATCCTTCCCCTGCTCGCATGACTGGTGAATTCTCCTTTGGGAAAGGATTTGGCAATCTTGGTGGTGCGGCATCAAGCACTCAGTCAATCGGGGTTTCTAGTGTGCTGTCCTCACTTCCTAGAGCTTCTTCTCCTGTCTTGGGATGGAGTCTTAAAGCGGCTTTGAGTAATGCTGCCCAGACTTCTAGTGAGACCCTCAATGCTGAGGCTCAAGCTCAAGTCACCATTGAGGTTGAAACTGAGGGACAAAGGGTTGAATCTAATGCTGAGATTCTAAAATCCGTAAAGCAATCATTGGAAAGTCCACTTCAATTAATGGCACCTGGTTCTCATGATTCCCGAGGGAAAACTGCAGTTTTAGATTTTGAGGGTATTGATCTTACAAGTGATAACGCTATTTTTCGTTGGGGTCTTGACCGTGGTTATTTTTCTGGATCTTCCACTACTCCAAGTACCAATGACTCTGGTGTTGAGGCAGCACTACGTGCTCGTATTCGTGCTCTTTCCTTCCTTTGTGGGCATGGCCCGAGCACCCAAGACATATCTTGGCTGTACGTATTGAAGTGGTTTAGGCTGACTTGGTCCAACATAAGGAACTACTTGACTGTCCTCCGACTCTTGGACTTTCCCCACTGAGTTGTTCTCCGCTGCTCCTTCTTCCCTTTTCAGGAGCCTTTTTTCCAGCTTTTCTTCATTATCTTTGAGTACTTGGTTTTCTTTGGCCAGTTGGGAAAGGGCGTCAGTGAATGTTGACTTAAATTTTCTCATCTCTTCCAACTGAAACTCGTGAAGGTCTCTTACCAACTGTCGGCTCTCCTCTGTCAAGTTTGGTAATGTGCGATCATTAGTTCTTAAGACACCTTCTTTTCCTTCTACTAGGACTGGCCTTATTGGATCTTCCTCCATCCATTAAAATCTTTGAGGAATTAGCGAATGCCTTCATCACCAAATACTTGTACAATAAAAGAACTAAAGCCGGTTTGGATCGAATGTTTGCCTTGGCCATTGGACCTAGAGAGACATATCAAGAGCTAAGAGATAGGTGGATTAAAATTGGACAGGAGATAGGAAGTGTAAATCCCGAGATCAGCATCAACTGTTTTAAGTGGGCTTTAGACCGCATGAGTAACCTTTTTGTAGACATACACAGCCAAAAACCCAAGACTGAAGGAGATCTCATGGTCCTGATTGACAAGCATGTCAGACTCCAAGAAATTCAGAAAGATAATCCGAGAGCTCAGCCCACTGCAAAAGCAGCACGCCGCACTGATTTAGTAGAGCCTGAGCCCTCAGTACCCAAGAGGACTTACGAGCCGGTAAAAGCACCATTCGCAGATAAAAAAGCAAGAGAAGAGGATTACAAAAGAAATGATAACAAACCAAGTAACTTCAAGAAAAGAAAGTGGGAAAAAGTAGCGTTTGAGGATATTGTGTATACCAAGTTGAACACAGGGGTCTCTCACATCATGGCAGATATCAAGAATCGCCAAGACTTTGAATGGCCACATACTCGAGGCAGACAGCATGAAAGAACAGCAAATCACCCAGAGAGATGTGAGTATCATGACTTTAGGGGACATACCACAGAAAGATGCAAGAACCTTAAAGACCAAATTCAAAAAATGGTGAATGCGGGAAGTTTGAATGAGTACGTGTTGAATCCTAATGAAGTGGTTATTCCACAAAAGGACAAAAATGTGAAGTTACCTGACAATCAAGTTATTTACATGATAACCCATTCGGAACACTATGACCAATCCCTTACGGGAGACATAGGACGAAGGTTAAGAAAAAGGGTGGAAGACCATGAAATGTTTAAAATTGATGGAGTAATCACAGAAGATTGGGAAGAATGGATGGCAGCCCCACTCACATTTTCTTCTGAGGACGTAAATCAAGAGCTCGAGACCCATAATGATGCATTGGTCCTCACTCTACCAATTTCTGGGTGGAACGTTACTAAGATTTTAATGGATGGAGGAAGTTCCTTGAATGTACTATTCTATGATACCTTTAGAAGGATGGAATTTACTGATGAACAGCTTACTCCCTCACGGTTTACCATTTATGGATTCAATGGTGCGGTCTCTAAGCCAAAAGGAGAGATAGTTTTGGAGGTGAGAGCAGGACCGATTCGAGTAAACACAAGATTCAGTGTGGTTGAAGCTCCCTCCCCTTACAATGCGATCATGGGAAGACTTTGGGTGCATCGATTAAAGGGAACAGCTTCCACATATCATCAATACTTACGATTTCCAGGCCCTCATGGAGAGCTTCAAATTAAAGGTGACCAAATGGATGCAAGGAGCTGTCAAGCTGAAGAAACGCAGCACAATGTGGAAAAGGTGCAAGCACTCCAAAATCAAAAGAAGGAGCGAAAGGAAAGTATAAAAGAAGAAAAATACTTGCAATATCTTAGAAACGTAGAGTGTCAAAAATTAGAGTGCGGCCCAGTCATCGCTAATAGTGTTAAAATTCCAACCCACAATGATCTCACGAGGGAAGTACTCAGTACTGAAAAAGTCACTACAATAAGTAAACCAGGGGACCTCACTGTGCACAATGATCTCACAAGGGAGGTACGCAGCACTGAAGAAATAACCAGAGTAAGTAATCCTGACAGTGAAACCGTCAAATAACAATTAAAGAAAGCTCCCCTCTTTAGTAGTCCCCCACCCACTTTCTCTGCATTAGAGCCAACAAAAGAGGTGAATATAGGTAATGAGGACCTGCCTAGAATGATAAAAATAGGTACGTTGATGGGAGAAGAAAGGGAGTATCAGTTGCATGAGCTCTTAAGGGAGTATGCGGACATTTTTGCATGGAAGATGTCAGATATGCCAGGCATAGACCCAGAAGTAGTAACTCACAAACTGAGGATCAAGGAAGGATCAGTGCCTTATAGACAGAGAGTGCGAAAGGTGTCCTCAGAATACCATCAAGAAGTTGAGAGAGAACTCAAAAAACTTTTGGAAGCAGGATTTATTAGAGAAGTCATTTGTCCTACCTGGATTTCAAACATGGTCCTAGTACCAAAAAAGAATGGAGGAATACGCATATGCATTGACTTCACCAACCTCAACAAAGCTTGCCCTAAAGACAGTTACCCATTGCCAAGTATTGATCAGCTGGTGGATGCCACAGCAGGTCATGAGCTTCTTTCCTTCATGGACGGATATTCTGGATACAATCAGATTGCCTTGAACAAAGATGATCAGGACCACACCGCATTTTTCACCCCTCATGGGCTATGCCTTTTGGACTGAGAAACGCAGGAGCAACTTATCAAAAGCTGATGGACAAGATATTCAGGCCATGGATAGGACACACTTTGGAGGTCTACGTGGATGATATGTTAGTCAAGAGTAAAAAAGAAGCTGATCACTTGGATAACTTAAGAGAGATTTTTCAGGCAATGAGATCATGCAAGATGAAAGTCAATCCAGAGAAATGCACTTTTGGAGTTACATCGGGAAAATTCTTGGGATACTTGGTAACGAAAAGAGGAATTGAAGTGGATCCCAGCAAAATTGAAGCAATAGTAAATATGCCTTCTCCTAAAAGCCTCAAGCAAGTTCAAAAGCTGAATGGGAGTCTAGCAGCCCTAGGAAGATTTATTGCAAGGTCTTCGGATAAGTTAAAGCCATTTTTTAACATTTTGAAAAAAGAGAGTGAGTGCGTGTGGAATGAAAGTTGTGAGGCCGCGTTTCTGAAAGTGAAAGAATACTTATCTTCCATACCAATTCTGCAAAAACCTGAGCCTGGAGAGGTCTTAGCACTCTACATTGCGGCAACAGATAATGCAGTAAGTGCGGTGTTAGTAAGAACTGTCACTAAGGTGGAGCAACCCATATACTACATCAGCAAAACCCTCAACCAAGCAGAAAGAAATTATACTAAGATAGAGCAATTGATATTGGCATTGGTTTTCGCTTCACAAAAGTTGCGCACTTATTTTCAGACTCACTGGATAAGGGTCCCAACAAAAGCCCCACTCGGAGCGGTTTTAAAAAATGTTTCAGCAATAGGAAGGGTGGCAAAATGGAACGCACAATTGGACCAGTTTGATATTATATTTGAGTCTCGAACCTCTATGAAGTCTCAAGTCCTAGCAGATTTCCTTGTAGACTTGCCACTGAATGATGAAACTGAAGTCGAGGACTTCACAGAAGAGATTGGAAAAGGAAAACAGCCAAACAACATCCTGGAGCCCTCAAACTCAAGAAGATGGGAGGTATTTGTGGATGGATCCAAAAATGACGAAGGGAGTGGAATAGGGATTGTCATTACCACTCCTACTGGTGATAGAATGGTGCACTCCTTACGCTTGGAATTTGGTGCGGTCACAAATAATATAGTCGAATATGAGGCAGTTATTCATGCGTTAAGAATCATCCTAGAACTTGGAATATCAGATGTGCGACTCACCAGTGATTCACAATTAGTCATAAGACAGTTGGAATTAAAATACAGAACATTGGATGACAACTTAGTGTCTTATATGACTTTGGCGCAAAGCTTGGTATGTCAGATACCTAATATCTCACTCAGGCATTTATGCCGCAAAGACAATCGACATGCTGACGCACTAGCTTTCATCGCCTCCATGACCCGCAGTCAAACAGAGACGTCAATTAAATTGGGAAGGATCTACGAACCATCAATCAAATTAAAAGCCCCCACGGAACAATGCCTTGCCACAAGATCAGGCATGAGTCATCAATGGAATATTGGACCTGGCCCAGAAGAAAGTTTGGAAGATGGAACGACTTTTCAAGATGATGAGATATTGCCTCAGACAGTAGAGAAAGGGAAAAATGCCGCACTACTATCAAATGAAGAGGAGGGAAACCCAGCAAAAAGGGCCCGCATTAGATGTCCTTTGAAAGAAAATGATTGGAGAATACCCCTAATACAAAATTTGAATGGTACAACTCTAGCAAATGCGTCAGATAGAAAAAAGGCAGACATGAGAGTAAGAAATTATAGGTTAAGAGATGGGATCTTGTATCGCCAGTCTTTTCTAGGACCCTTACTAAGATGTTTATCACAAGAGGAAGGCCATGAAATATTACTTGCAATTCATTACGGTGACGCAGGAAATCATAGTGGGATGAGATCTTTGGCGCACAAAGCTAAAACCCAGGGGTACTATTGGCCTTTCATGAATAGAGACGCCGCCAATATGTCTCGCCGATGTGAGGAATGTTAGCGTTTCGCTAGGAAGATAAAAGCACCAGCAACTACACTCAATACAGGAATGAGCCCTTGGCCCTTTGTGAAATGGGGAGTGGATATCGTAGGACCATTGGTGGAAGGAACGAAGAAAAGAAGATACATAATAGTAGCCACGGATTACTTTACAAAATGGGTAGAGGCCAAGGCACTCGCAAGGATTAGAGATATCGATGTGTTTAAATTTTTGTTTGAGAACATAATATGCAGGTTTGGAATACCTGCAATTATAGTCTCAGACAATGGAAAACAGCTTACTGGAAAGAACATCGATAGACTTTTCAACGCTTTCAATATCCAAAAGAGCAAATCAACTCCCATTTACCCGCAGAGTAATGGTCAGGCTGAGGCAACCAACAAAACTATTGCTTTGAATTTAAAGAGAACTTTAGACCTCAACAAGAAAAGCTGGTGTGAACAACTGCACAACACTCTATGGGCTTACCGAACCACAAGAAAAGAATCAACTGGTGAGACTCCCTTTCTATTAACTTATGGGGCAGAGGCAGTCATCCCAACAGAAGTCATTATACCAACGACAAAAACTGAAGCTTGGGAAAAGATGCTCAATACAGACCTTATGCTCGAAAAGCTTGATGACGTAGAAGAAAGAAGAGAAGTAGCATTACAAAGAATGGAAAATTACAATCGAAGGCTGGCCTCAGA
>JAJJMA010053329.1:0-24518 GCA_023529015.1 Papaver nudicaule | reverse complement strand
ACGTTTATGGCTGGTGAGTCAGTACACTTTCAGTCCATTTATGTTTGTTTTGAATATTTTTTACATTTGTGTCAATTTGATTCTAGGTTAGGAGAATTGAAATTTGGTTAGGTATGAACTGCTTCTACATTTGTGAAGACACTAACAATTGATACTTTGATTTTGATGTGCTTATTATTGATTAGAACTTGTTAGTACTCGTTTAATCAATACTCATAATTGGACTTCGTGTATGAGTAGGTTTAACATAGATTGCATATTCGATTAAATGAGCATTACCCTCTTAGTGTCTTAGTTACACATTTTATTAGGGGTAAAAGTCATTGTAGCTTTTGCCTTTTCTTTTTGTTCTAGTTATATTTGAAAGTACGGTTTATTAGCTCTGAAGATCGGGCACGCCCATCAACCATTTTGTTCGTCAAGACTATATAGTGGTAGGGAATTGAATCATGGAAAATAATCCTTGGTCATGTCCAATTGATCACATAGTTTGTGCTTCTAGACATGAATCTATCTTTTTATCTTTTTAAGTGTAGGAGGCCACTCTACTCCTTGAGTACCGGTCTAAGATTCATTTCTTGTTTTTGGTATTTTGGTCTGAGATTCATGATTCCCATAGTTTTGTGCCGTATGCAAGCCTTTGATGATGAGTTGCCTCAGGGCATCCATTAAATGATGAGTTGGGCATCTACAGGTTAGATATATTAAAGAGAGTGAAGGCCGCTGTAGTCTTTGTTTATTGATAACATGTGGTATTGAAGAGGTGGGGCGCAAATCTCACCTCGAGGGGCCAAATCAATGGCGTTCAAAAAGAGGCAAATGCTGTTTAATATAATCTGTGACTCGCAACTCCATCTCTATAATTCCATGGTTAATTTCTGTTATCATTATGTGCAGGTCCCTATTGTTTAAAATGTCTACTGAAAGGACACGGCCTTAATTAAATTTTCATCTGTGAAGGTTTGAACTAACTTGCGTTTTAACCCCTCAAAATACTTCTGTGGCGTAAAGTTTCCTCAGCAGTGGAGACAATTGCGTGTTTGACACGGTTTATAGACCAACTTGTTCATCATCATAATGAATTTCACTCTTAATGCAGGCTAGGTGTGATATTTTGTTTGGGCACATCTATGGCACCGACAGAAAGAGGCACAGGCTTAACCTCTTCACCAAACGTTAATTGCTGCCTTTCTGTTGGCTGCAGATCCTTGTGTCTGCACGATTCCTTTGTCTTAAGCAGTTTATATGAGGAAAGTAGGGGATGAAGTGTACTGGAGAGGGGATTAAGTGTATGAGAGACGGGGAAACTGCATCAGCTTATTGCCTAATTAATTCGTACTGTACGGGCTTGCATGGTCAGAGAGTTGCTGGGTCTAGGTGGAGGCTTTGAGCTCGGTATCCCTCCAGGTGCATTTTGATTATCTCTTGGCATTTTTCATCAACTTAATGGGTTCACACGTTCTGCACTAGTTATCCACTACCATCATTGATATGTACATGTGAAATCTGTACTTATTTTCGTCTAACTTGTTAGAAATATTTAGTACTTAATTTACCGTGATAGTCACCAAGAACCTCCCTGGCCTATAATTTAGTTCTTCTAATAATAACAGTGTTATCCAACTTTTAGTGTTTAAAGCTAATATTGCTCAAACAATACAATGTCGACTGCTGTTGGCTGCTCATGTTTTTAAATCATCCACGCAGGTTTCGAGTTCCACATACACTTCTGCCATAATATCTTGTCGTCCATATCTGTCGTAGAAGTATTACTAAGCTTTTATCTTTCAGGCAGTAGCTATCTGCAAGGCTGCAACAGGATGGCCCCTGTCAACTTTCTATCTGCTCAATTTGCACCGATTGTGATAACCCACTTAGTGCATTTGAAGCCTCTCCAAAAATAAAATTAATTAAATTTTTTTCTAATAGTTGAAACCCTTGATTTGCTTATTTTGACGACGACAACAACAACAAGCCTTTAGTCCTAAACAAGTTGGGGTAGGCTAGAAATGGAACCCAAATCATGAATCAATAAATTATGGTTCTGGTACATGGATTGCAGACTTCCACGCATTCCTGACATGGATTGCAGACCAAAGTTGTCTTCCCATGTCAGTTCCTTGGCTATCCTCCATTCCGGTCTCTTTTCACTGTTTCTTCCCATGTCAATTTTGGTCGACCGCTACCTCTCTTAGTGATTAGTCCACCGTGTACAATTCCAGCGCGCACTGGTGCCTCAAGAGGTCTTCATTCTATATGTCCAAACCACCTCATCCGGTGTTGGATAAGCTTCTCCTCAATTGGCGCTACTCCAAGTCTCTCACGTATGTCGTCGTTCCTGATTCGGTCTTGTCTTGTATGTCTGCCACATTCATTCTAAACATGCCGTCGTTCCGTAGCCCAACATTCCGAACCGTACGACATCGCAGGTCTAATCGCCGTCCTATAAAACCTGCCTTTGAGTTTTTGCGGGGCTTTTCTGTCACATAAAATTCTAGATGCCTGTAGCCATTTAACCCACCCCGCTTGAATCCTATGACGAACATCCTCGTCAATCTCGCCATCACTCAGCAACTTAGACCCTAAATATCGAAATTTGTCCTTCATGGGGACTACTTGCCCGTCCAAAGTGACCTCCCCATCCTCTGGCCTAGTATCACTGAAACCGCACCTAATATACTCGGTCTTAGTCCAATTAAGTCTAAAGCCTTTCGATTCTAGAGTTTGTCTCCACAACTCCAATTGCCTATCTATTTCTACCCTACTCTTGTCAAGTAACACCACATCGTCAGCAAAAGAGCATGCACCAAGGGATTTTACCTTGAATATTCCATGTAACTTCATCCATCACCAACGCGAAAATGTAAGGGCTCAAAGTTGACCCTTGATGTAGTCCTATCTTGAGAGGAAAGTCACTAGTTTCGCTTTCGCAAGCTCGAACCTTAGCCACGGCGCCATCGTACATATATATCCTTGATGACGGTAACATATTTTGTGCGAACTTTCTTCTTCTCAAGGGCCCACCACATAGCATTCCTCAGTACCTTGGCATATGCTTTCTCCAAGTCGATAAACACCATATGTAGGTCTTTCTTCTGCTCCCGGTATCTCTCCATAAGTTGTCTTACCAAAAAGATTGCTTTTGTGGTTGACCTTCCAAGCATAAAACCGAATTGGTTATTTGTGACGCTTGTCCTCCTCCTAAGGCGATGTTCGATAACCCTCTCCGAAAGCTTCATTGTGTGACTCATAAGTTTAATTCCTCTATAATTGGTAAGATTTTGAATATCTTCTTTATTTTTGAAAATTGGTACGAATGTGCTTCTCCTCCACTGGTCCGGCATCTTGTTTAATCGGAAGATGTTGCTGAACAACTTTGTCAACCAAGCTATTCCTACATCTCCTAGGCATCTCCACACCTCGATGGGATGTTATCAGGCCCTACTGCGTTTCCCACCTTCATCCTTTCTAACGCCTCATTCACTTCCGATTCTTGGGTTCTCCGAACGAATCCCCTGTTGGTGTCATCGAAAGAGTCATCTAGCTCTATCGTGGTGCTGTTATCCTCTCCATTGAAAAGCTTGTTGAAGTATTCTCTCCTTTTGCTCTTTATCTAGGCATCCTTTATCAAAATTTGGTCGCCCTGGTCTTGAATGCATTTAACTTGGTTGAGGTCTCTCGTATTTCTGGATTACGACAGGTTGCGCAGAGAACTACACAAGCGGAGTTTGCTTATTTTGACAAGGTCGAGCTTAAAAGTTTATACCCTTGAAAGCTCATGTTTGAATAAGCTTAGTCCAGGTTCCCTTTCTCTAGACTGTATTTCCAAGTTCCCTTCCTCTGCCATCCTCTGTTTCCTATCCACCCCTTGCTATACTCTTCAAAGTTGTTCTGCAGACAATCTTAGGCCAAGTTCCCTTACTGTCTGATCGATTTTGTTATTGGGGTCTTGGTGGGTCAAATTTTAATGCTCGAGAAGTAAGATTAGGAATAAGGATTGACATGTGGCTGACTGTTACCTGATTAATCAGAATGTTTATGGTATCACTATTTTGCTGTAATCTTATAAATCCATTGATATCTCTAGAAATGCTGAAATGGGCAACAGATCATATTCGTTGAGTGTGAGACCCAGCATACACACACACACACACACACACACAGCTGTGCATCATTTCAAAAGGCAATCGCGGTGTGCCTTGAGGCTAGGTAGACCAATCACGCACTGTCACATACGCATTCATATAACATGGCCAAAAGAAATCGACGGGTTAATTTTATCAGGATCCAGCATGCCCAGCTGTTTGATCTATGGGGGCAAATAGAGATGGACACAACTAACTTCTTGCTACTTCATTTTTGTGGTTCCACATACACAACCACCCTGGGGATCCATACCAAAAGATGTGGATTGTGGGAAATGTGTCCCCACCATTATTGTGTGTGAGCCATTCATGTGTCAGGCTGGGGGGTTAGCTTTTTCAAAATAATTATGGCATCATAAAATCCATAAAAGTGAACCAACAGATTTGCATACATGTACTGATAGCCTCCACCTGTTTTTGTCTACAATCATAAATAAGAGCCCTTTCCTCGATGAATATGCATAAAGAAAAAAAGATTGAATTATCGTTCTATGAAGCTTTTTCCTATAGACTTTGGTCATGTGGTCAGAGAAAATTTTGGAACTTTACATCTATATATAGTATTAGTTAGTTGATAGTAAGTTATAGCAAAGAAAATTAATTTATTCAGACCGACTTATTCATTGAGAAAAATTGATTTGTGAACGATATAACAAATGGCTGACTTCAGACGTACTGGTAGTATTAATAGTTTGATACAGATGATTATGTTTAAGACTGTAGTATTCACATTTGTTATGGGGTTTATGTTTGTTCCAGCAGAATCAAACAAGACTGTATCATCATCCAGATACAATTCATACTACTTTGGAACTGATAGTCATCATCATCATGAACAGGTTGAATCGTTTGATCATTACCTTCTACATGTAAGAAGTTTATCAAGTAAATCAGAACAATCAGCACCAAATTATCAACATCATTGGCCGGTGAGTGCTGAGTCTGCTGACGGAAATCTAGAAGTTCAAGTAAACATTTACATATATTGCATGATAATAAAGTTATGTTACACTGATATTTTGGATAAGCTGGGTTTAATGTTTTTTTTTCCCCACATGCTTCTTTTTATAGTAGTTAAAAAATTTACGTTGTTTGCTTTTGAAAGTTAATTTGGGAAGTAATACAGGATATAAGATTTGGATGGAGAATCATAGTTGGCTCAGTTATAGGGTTCTTTGGAGCAGCATGCGGCAGCGTAGGAGGAGTTGGAGGAGGTGGAATTTACGTTCCCATGCTTACCATCATCATTGGATTTGATGCCAAATCTGCAGTCCCAATATCTAAATGTAAGAATATATGTTTATGTAATCATTTTTTTTATAATAGGGTTAAGTAATGTTTGGTGGGTTGGAATGCTCAATGTTAAATTTGACTTGCTCTTTTCGAGCGACTCTTTTGAATTTGTAGAGTACATTGATGGATCACCACTAAGATTACTTTGTATTATATGTCAAATCGGTAGGGTGAAAGTGAGTCTCGCTTAGAATCAACAAATGACTGGGTTAGATTTTGTTATGTGAGGCAGTTAACTTTTTTTGACTCCAACGAATACCGTAAGGAAAATCTCAAGGCCAATGAGGGGCTAAGATCTTAAGCGCATGCCTCTGTGGGGCTAGTGCATCCCACACTCCATGGTTAAGATGTGTGCAGTTTGCCTTAGCGCTGGTATTTTTTGCAAGTATCATTTGGGTTAATGTCAGTATCTCAATGTTGTTTCCTATATATATTCTTTTCAACCGTCGTAATTATTAATCAAGATATCAGCTGCTGTGAAGAGAAAAAGGCAGTAGATTATCTCTCGTTTTCTGGAAACAGAAAGGCATTCATTAACATTCATGTAACTCGTGTGTATAATTAGGTATGATAACTGGGGCAGCTTTGTCAACAGTGTATTACAACCTTCGAAGAAGACATCCAACGATTGATATGCCAGTCATCGACTACAACTTAACACTTCTCATGCAACCTATGCTCATGCTTGGTATAAGTGTTGGTGTCATTCTCAGTGAAATCTTTGCTGATTGGATGGTCACTATTCTCCTCATCATTCTTTTCTTAGGTATTTAGTGTCTCTAACTAATTTAAATCAACTTTGTTTTTTTGCTTTGAGAAAAATAATCTAGTTCTTTTGCTTTCTATTGATTCCCTAATAAAGTTTCATTGCCGTATGCTTACAGCTATATCAGTGTTATCATTCCTCAAAGGCGTAGAAACCTGGAAGAAAGAAACCAAATTAAAGAAGGTAAATTACACGCCACAATCTTAGTTTTTCATTTTTTTCTGCGTTAGTTCCTCCTGTAAGTTATTTTTCTTTCCCAGGTCAATTAGTTTCTTTTCTCTTTCCATCTAAAATTAGGAGGAGGTTAACAGATGCTTGGAGTCAAACGGTGAGCTGAGGCAATTCGTGATAAGAAAGTTGATCTTAGAGTGCAGATTGATAGAGTGTGGTTTGTTAAGTTAGTTCGTCTACATTATTTGAAAGTTTGATGTATTTTCCTATTTGACTGTTAGGTAATGAAAATGAAGACAATCATCAACCAAGAAATGGCACGCAAACAGAAATGAAAACCATGGTAATGTATCTATGTGCTTGTTTGAGTATCTACTCTGCTACTGACAAGATCCAAGATTAACTACGTCTTTCACCTTCATCTAAAAATTTATCCTCCCCTTTGAAGTTTGATATTCAGCAGTTCCTGTATTAACTATTGTCTGCGGGAATGTGTGTTTGTATTTGCAGGTTCCGATTCTTCAGAACGTCTACTGGAAGGAACTTGGGCTTCTTTCTTTTGTCTGGATTGCATTCCTTATACTGCAGATTTTTAAAGTAAATTTAGAATCAATATGATTGGTTTCCTCATATGTTAACTAGATGTTGCTAGAATTGTCTGACCTATACTGAATGTTGTGGCAACAGAATCGTAGAGAAACATGTTCGACACTATACTGGGTTTTGTCTGCAATGCAGGTATAAAGTTGCACGGAAATGCTATAAATTTGCCCCCCAAGTTAGACACTGGTTAGGGAGCTCCCTTAAACTACTCAATTTTTTTCCAGAACTGATAGGGCTACCAAGTGTCCTGCGGCCGTGACTACTAATGGTCCTCGGTTTTGTTTAGTTTCGTACCCTATATTTTTGGCTTCAACAAATTGAGGGGAATGTGGAGTCTTTATAAAAACGAATATGTTTGTAATCTTTGTATTAAAAAATATAACTTGGATTAAAAATGTTAGATTAGGAAACGTAGTTCCCAATATAATTGCAACTGTCCCTTGATGTTTTAACAAATCTTTTCTTTAAGAAAGTAGAATAATTTTAAAATACTGCCTAATTACGCGATATCAACTTGGGGGGCATATATTAGTTTTCCAACACTATCAGATTCTTGTTTGGATGATTCAAGTGAAATCATGTAGTTTTCACTTTGGTGTCTTTTATGTATGTAGATCCCAGTTTCTATGGGGGTGACATTATATGAGGCAGTTGGATTGTACAGAGGAACGAAGATGATTGCTTCTCTAGGAGCAGAGAGAGGAACGAGCTGGAGGGTCCATCAACTAATGTTGTATGCTTTTGTTGGTTTATTTGCGGGTACCGTTGGTGGTTTGCTTGGCCTTGGTGGTGGCTTCATAATGGGTCCTCTGTTTTTGCAACTTGGAGTTCCTCCACAGGTAAAGTACATGTATGTTTGAATTGGACAGTTAGCCATTTGTAAGTGGTTCATGGTTTTTTCATTGTCTAAGAGTAAGCACTATAGTATCTTCAACGTAGAGAATTGTTTACACATGCTACGAATGTGTAGCAGGACAAAGAAAAGTCTATTCTTTGCGAAGATTCGGTTCTGGAAATTCAGTCTTCGACCAATTGTAGCTAAACCTTTGTGGTTGTTTTTGTTCCCCAGTTAAAGCTTAAGCCAGATTTCCAGGATCTCTAGAAGCCTTGATTCAATACTTGCTTTAACATTTTGAAATTTTATACATGCAGGTTTCGACTGCAACAGCAACTTTTGCCATGATATTCTCTTCATCGATGTCAGTTGTTGAATATTATCTACTCAAACGTTTTCCAGTCCCTTACGGTGAGCAATAAGATCTAAAACATCTAAATTCTAAATCTCTTCTAGATTGTTTATAATTCTTTACTTATTTTTCTTTTTCTTTTGCAGCTCTTTATCTGTTCGCAGTAGCAACTCTTGCTGCATTAGTAGGACAACATGTAGTGAGAAAGATTATAAAGATATTAGGAAGGGCTTCTATCATTATCTTCATTCTTGTCTTCACAATCTTTACCAGTGCCATCTTTCTAGGTAACAACTATCAAGAAAACACCATGTTCAAAGTTACGAGCTTTAATTTGTTAATTAACTAGTAACAAATCTTTCTTTGAATTAATATTGAGATTGGATATGAATTTGAAGTTATCTGTTTGATGTATCGTTCAACAGGTGGAATCGGAATTGTAAACATGACCAGAAAAATCAAGCATCACGAGTACATGGGTTTTGAAAAACTGTGCAGATAACCATTTTCTTGGCTCTCTCACTTTTGTTGTGATTCTCTGAGTCTTTCTTTTTAGACGATTCTCTTATACCAAATGTATGACTAAATGTTAATTTAGTCTCATTTAACTGAAAACAAACCCCTTTATAAATCATTCGGACAGCTGCACACTCTTTTTATGTTAATTTAGGGGACTCATCCAACTAAAGCAAATCAGTCCGAGTTTTTGCAAGAGAAAAATGTTTAGCTCTTGTGTCTTTAGGGAATTTTAAGTACCATAATTTGGAGAGGAAGAAAATAATGTATTATTTTCTGAAAAATAGTGTATGGTAAAAATTCACATTAGTCTCATGTTAGTTTCACTCTCCCTGTTTTTAAGTTGTTAAATGCATTTACATTTGCCATGTAACTTCCATGAAATGATTTGATAAGAACACTTTATCATTTCGGGAAATAAATAGGTTGTTTTCGTATCATTTCATGATGGAGTTATGAGTGGTAGGAGTAATGGAAGTAAAGCAATTTCAAGTAATTCATTGTAAATCAAGTATATGGGACGTTGGAGGAAACTTTACGGTGGAGCAAAAAATGGAAAGCATACCAACCCTTGTATTGGTATCACTTTCTATTATTGTTGCAGGGAAAGCTAATTATTTTCTTGAACATATGACTTTTGGTCAAAACAGTTGATCCTAAGTCAAATAGGGATTAGTACTTATTTCTCAAAATCAGTTGCAAAAACTAAGGCGAAATTGGCTGGAAGCTTGAGATACAAGGCTATGGGGGATGCAATCTCGTCCAGAGCAGAAGATAAGAGTTTTCTAAATGAAACAACAAAATAAGAGTTTTACGTAGTACAAGTTGGGAGTCGAGCTACAAGCTATGCTCCAACTACTTTTTGAATAGCTATGCCTATTCTTCTAAATCAATTTTATTAATTTTATTTCGTTAAAAAAGATCTTAGTATAATATTATGAAAAATTTGTTTGTGTTAATCAAATGATTAATTTTTTTAAGAATCGTACCAGAATTGTTGATTAGTGAGTTGAAATGGATAATAAGGATCTTAGAAATAAGATCAAATCACTGAGATATTCAACTACAGTAAGAATATTAGGGCTTGTAGATGCTTTTAAGATCATGGGATGGGAACGAAACCTTTTGAAAAAAGAGGAAGGAGAATCAAATTCAGTAAGATATACGTGGAAAAATATGCAAAACACAAACGAGTTCTAAATCTTCACAATTTTTAAATGATACTGTATTAGCTTCCACTTGGAATCAACTGGGTTGACTAAAAGTCAGCTTTCAAGTAGTCAATTAAGCTTTCCCTATAACAATGATTAATTTTACCTTGTGTGATCAGATTACGGTGAACATATCATATCAATATCAAAACCAAGGGTAAATCAACATAATTCGGGGATTATGTGTTAAATTGGTAAGGTCCAATTTAAGGTTTACTAGTGTATTAATAGTTTAGGTTCGTTAAAAATTGGAATAGCCAAGGAACAAAAATTTGATTAATTTTGTGAAGCTACAAATTTTTAGTCTGGTCTATGGAGCAGAAAATTTTGAATGAGTTGATAGTACAACTCATCTTTGTTAAATTTCAATGGTTTATTGTGCATTTGCGAAAATCGATTCGTCCGCAAATTATATATCAATCTATAAATTACTTGCTACAAATAGGTAGCAAAATTTTGATGCCCTTCGTGTCAAAACCAAAATAAATAAATAAATTTAGAAGCTCTGAAAGCAAGGGTTGTGGGAATTAGAACTATTTTAAAGCGAAGTACTGGATCAAAAAAACATCAAATTTGCTGCCATTATTGGACTAGAGAAGTCGCCCCTTTCCCTAAACTCGTTTGACACAACACCAGGGAAGTATTGTCGTATTATTAACAAACTCAACTCGATTCAAACGCAGTTTTGGTGGGGGAAGGAAAAAGGTAAAGGTCTATGTCTTACATCTTGGAAGAAATTGTGTGTACCTAAACACAAAGGAGGGATGGGCTTTTGGGATATGAAAACCTTAAACTCAGCTATGCTTGCAAGAGCAACATGGAGAATATGTGCCAACACTGATAAACTATGGGGTGCTGCACTAAAGGCTAAATATTTCCCAGATGAACATCTATTTCACACTCAGGCAAAGAAGAAAGTATCATGGGCATGGAGGGGAATACAAGATAGTGTACAATTCGTGAAAGCAAATAGTTGCTGGAAATTAGGGACTGGTGATCATATACAAATATGGAAAGATAAATGGATAGTGGGGCTAGGATTTCCACCAGTTCCTTTAGCCAATAACTTTACAAGCTTTGTATGGGTTAAACAGCTGATAGATGAACCAAGTAAGAGGTGGAAAGTTGATCTTCTGGAGCAGCTATTTGATTCTCACACTGTACAACTCATTAGAACAATGAGGATTCCAAAGTTTGGTAAGGATAGGATGGTATGGTGCCTTACAAAACATGGTAATTTCACCCTGAAATCTGCCTATAATAAATTACATGAAGAGAACTTTCAATTCCTGCAACAAGATAAAGCAATCAAGGCACAACAACTAAATGGAAAGAAGTCTGGGAGCTACAGACATGGCCTAGGGTGAAGCTCTTTTTATGGAAATGCCTAAAGGATATTCTGCCAACTGGGAGTAGGACTGCAAGGGTTCTTGATCATATAAATCTAATCTTCCCAGTATGCAAGCATGAAGAGGAAACAACAGAACATCTATTGTTTAAATGCAACTTCTCTAAGGCAGTATGGAGGCTAGTCCCAGAGGGCAGTATTGTTCTGTCATCCACTAAGGACATGCTAATTGAGATTTTCAGGGAATGAAAGGACATGAAACTGCAAGGGGAACATGGAGGAGAAGAAGAGTGCAGGTTGAGGAAATTTCTCATAGTTTCTTGGTTTATATGGAAGGAAAGATGTGAGGTGGTATTCCAGGGGAAGACGGCAAATCCAAAAAATTGTGCAGATAAGGCACCGAATTTTTACATGTACATGGAAAACTTAGCAGTCCAGCAAACATTACCTAGAACAATCACTAGACCCATAGCATGGAAACCCCCTCTTAGTCCTTATTACTCTGTGACGTGTGATGGATCTTTTTCAATTGAAACTAAGATGGCAGGTATAGGACTAATATTAAGGGATTGTGCAGGAAATTTTGCAAGGTGCATAGCAAGGCATTGGAGTTCAAGGATCCGAAGAAGAAGCAGAATGCGTAGCAATGTATGAGGCTGTTTCTTGGAGCTGGGAGTTAGGCCTGATGGATGTATCATTCGAAACTGATTTAAAGGGCATTGTGGGCTTCTTCTCTGGGAGTACAAATAATATTGCTTGGGAAAATGAAGATCTATTGACGGATGCGGCAGTAAAGTTAAAGGACTTTAGTAGTTGGAAGTGTAGTCATTTACATAGAGATTGTAATAAGCCTGCGCACGTTTTGGCAAACTATAGCTGGAAGTTTAGAGAGTCATCTGAGTGGTTACACAGCCCACCAGATTTTATTTCGAATTTCATTTTGTCAGACATTTCGGAGATAGCCTCCAATAGTTAATAAAATCGCATCCTTAGTATAAAAAAAAAAGGGAAGTATTGTCGTAGAGTTTTCATTAAGCGGGTTAATATTTGCTGCTTGAGAGAAAAAAGAGCTAAGCATCTAAATATATTTCGCTTTACCACAAGTCTCCTTTTTTTAAACATATTTTATAACCGGGGACTGCATATATGATTTCTTTTACTTTTGAGACAACAAGCTTTTTATCCAAACATGTAAACATTTACCGCATAAGGTGTTTTCCACGGTGGGAAGTGCACTTCTCCCCCACGGTGGTCAAAAGTGTGGAGAGATTGGTTACCATTGAAGAAATCATCCACCACTTTCTATATATCCTCACCTGTAAGTTCCCAGAAGAGTTTGTAGAACTTACTTGTGAAACCATCTGGCCCTGGTGCCTTTTCAGGTCCAATAGAGAACAATGCTTCCTTGACATCTTCTCTAGAAACTGGTTGAAGGAGTTTTTGAACCTGAGTTTGACTTAGCCTGTATTGGACACATTGAAAAAGCTCCTCATCGATAGTAGGCTGAGGTGCAGTGTATAGGTTCTGAAAGTGTTCTTCTAAAAGCACCGCAATCTCTTGAGGGCCATAAACCCAATTACAAGTGTCATTTTTAAGTTGTATGATATAGTTGCATCTTCTATGGATGGTTGTTTTGGGTGGAAGAAGGTAGTATTGCTCTTCTTGAAGCCGTTCAACTCTCGATCTCTATTTCGAATACGCCTCAAGACAACTAGAGCATGTGATGCATATTTCTAGTTTCCTCTTATTTTTGCAGCCAAAACGAAAGAAGTGGTTCCTCTGCAGTTGCTGCATTTTTTTGTGCTTCATGAATTTGCAGTTCAACACCTTTAATGAAAGAAGATAAATTTCCAAAAGTAGTTGATTGTCATTGTTGTAGAGTCGTGCTTGTATTCTCATATTTTACTTGAAAGTTTTCCAATGGTTCTGTATGCCCTACGAGATTCCAGGCATTTGTAACAATCTGGGGCATTTGAGGGTGATGAAACCACAAATGTTCTACCCTGACCAATCTGTATCTAGGAGAATTAATCACCTTTTCTTCAAGAAGTAATGGTGCATGATCTGAAGCAATCCGCGGAAGGTGAGTGAGGATTGCATGGGGATGCTCGTTGATCCAAAGTTGGTTGCAAAGTCCTCGATCAAGCCTTTCAAGAATACATCCTCCTCTATGTTGGCTATTGCACCATGTATAAGGAAGACCCTGGAAACCCAAGTTAATTAGAGAAAAATTGTTAATGAATTTAAGAAACAATTGGGATTGACAGTTATTGAATAGTCTTCCTCCTTTCTTATCCTGCCAAATAATTTCATTAAAGTCTCCAATGAGGATCCATGGAGCACTGGGTTCATCAACAATATTCGCAAATTCCATCCAAAAATCCCATCTTGCTGGTTGATGCGGTGGACCATAGATTCCAGTAAATAACCATGGTTGTGTATCAGAGGTAGGTTCAACTCGAGTATGGATTAGACTTTGATTGGCTAGTAGCAGTGGTATAGCCAAATTAGAGTGCCACATGATGCAAAGGCCACCTCTGTGACCAATGCATGGAACCAAAAAAAGGTCATGAAATCCTACAAGTTTTTTAAGTAGTTCATGTGTATGACATCTGAAATAGTTTCGGACAGGAATAGGATATCAGGTTTATACTTCTTATTCAGATCAGAGAGTTTTCTGATGGTATCCGATTGTTGAGCATCTCTACAGTTTCAGGCAATATAACTCATGATGTAGCAACATACATATGAGTAGAAGAAGTATTACCCGGATGAGTGACAGTTGCATGAAGGAAGAAGTGGTAATGAAAGGAGTTCAGTAACACAACAAACCGATAACGTAGACTAGAGAGCAGCAACTTAGGATCACAATAATCCTTGGAACAAGGTCGGAGAATTCCTTGGCAAACAAATGCAACCAGAGAGTTTGGAGGTAGTAGTTGCACCAAATTAAATCGAAAAACCTGATCTTGCTGAGCTATCAGTGAAGATAAGAGATAAAACCATTTGTTAGGGGATGAATATAGCAAGAAACGAGCTGAAAAAAAGACATGCAAGTGATCGGATTTGAGAAATTTGGATGTCGATGAAGGATCAGGGCAACATGAGTTTACTCATTCTGTCGCCGATTCGCAGAGCTCTTGGGATAAAGATTGATATAACTTTTTTTTTGTGAATGTACATTGTTGTTTGTAACAATTATTACAAACCGACGATAGACAAATACATGTATCTAAGTATAGCACTAAGTTGCAAAATTAACTGCCAACAGACTAAACAGTGACCACAAGGACAGTTGTTATTCATGTAATGACTACTCTCACTTTGGTCGTCGCAGATACTCAACAGGTTTTAATCTGCTTTTGCTTTATAGTTTCCTCCAATATCTCATAGAATTACCTTGATATGCTTAATTCTACTACTCGTATTGAGGGGGTAATTAAATGAGAATTACATGGATTTTCATAGATCTTTATTTTAGTGACTTTCAGAGATTCTCTGAAAATCTCAAGTGACTCCCTGAGAGAATTTTAGTGACTTGTAGATACAAATTTCAGAGAGTTTCTATGGATTTTTAGAGACAAAAATAAATAAAAATAGAACACCTTATTAAATTCAAAGCATTTACCAACTTTAGGAATAATACCAGGATTTCTTCTCATATTATGTAAGGTACAATCGTTTTACGAAATAATCTAATGAAAATGTATTAGTCCACTCATGTCTAATAGAAATTTGAATCATCTTTTTAAATTTAAATGTATTATATGGGTTTTTGTCAATTATTTGTATGCATTACTTATTTGACTATTGTTATGACCTTTATACTTAATCCTTAAAATACAATAAAACACAAGTCTCTCAAAATATCACCTATTTTGTAGAGATTTTGTTCAAGCTTTTTATGGTATATTTTAACATAAAAAGTCTCTCGAAAACTCTCACAACCACAAGTCAATGATTTCAAATTCTAAATCCAATAACAGAGAATTGTCTAGACTTTTATAAAGTCACAGACTCACAATACAATAACATAGATTTCTAAAGATTTTAAGAAACTCTTTATTGACTAACAAGAGATTTTGAATATCTCTAGAACACCTTACAATTCCCCCTAATCACACTGTAAACTGAAATGAGTACCTATTTATTTCCCTGAATAAAATGTTATTTTCTTAGGATCATGTAACGGAAATTACATGTTGTATGTAAATGAATATAACATCCAAAAAAAAATGAAGTTTCAAATTAACATGAAGATAATGTGATTTTTATCCTAGTAATTATTCCATTTGAAGTATAATTTAATGAAATGAAAATGCGAAGAAGGTGATTTCTTTTCGTATTACAGTACAATTTGCATTTTCCCATGAAAACCGGCTTTGAATTTCCAAGAGACACCAAATCAAAACATATTCGCCCTTGGAAAATATCACTACAATTTGCTTTGTAGCATGGACGAATCCAGGATTTTCTGTGAGTGGGGCTAATGTGTCTTTGATTTGAAAGGCGGCCGAAGCCCGTGGCAAATTTTTTGAGGTGAATCGCGTAGCCAATGGGTAGTTCAACTGATTATGACTGAATTTCAACCGATTACACATTTTCATAACTTATAGTAGCGAAAAAATAATTACCAATGGTTTAATAGTAGGGCTATTATCAATTCACTTATGGGCTACACACAAATTTTCTACTAATACCTATATAAAAAAAATATTGGCCTATTCGAGGGGGTGGGCTAAAGCCCAGTTTAGCCCCCTCATAGGTTTGTCCCTGCTTTGTAGTGAATTTGACAAATGCCACCACTAGTGTATCACATTCTACACTCGTGAATAACTACCTGGTCACTCTCTTCTTCTAGGCACATTGAAACAACCAAAGCTCATTTTCTTGGATGATGATTCTACTTCAACATGAAGCACAAAGCTTGATCCTAAGTGTCAAAAGAAAAAAAATTCTTTTTGATCCGTAATTCAGGCATTTTGAGAGCAAAGGCTACAAAAATGAGTGTTTCAACACTCGTTCCTTTCCAAATCGGAGTTCAACATTGGGAAGGAGTAATCCAGGCTTATAATTCAGATTCAATACCATGGTTTTGAAACAACAATGGAATGCATTGAAGGCTTATTACGACATAATCACTATGGATCATGCATACATGAAAGTCAATTTCTCAACGGATATAATGGCTAAGAGAGGGCGTCATTTGGCAATAGGCCAAAGAGAAGACTATGAGGGCAGGCCTGAATTCCTTAGATCTGTGGAAGGGCCTAACAGATTTTACTACCGCTTTACTTAGGATTTACTTTGTCTTATGACCGTGTTCTTTTAGTTTTGTTTTTTCGGCACTTTAAGCCTGTTTAGAGTGCTCTTTGAGTACATTTGTTTACTCGCTTTTTTGCTTAATACAATGGAAAAAAAAAGTAGAACTTTTGGTGTTAATTCCTAAGACCCAGAATCGTACTCTACCGGAGAACTTCAGATCAATTGGACTATGCAACGTAGTTTATAAGATAGTCTCCAAAATTTTTGGTAAACAAGATTAGGAAGGTCATTCAGCTCATTGTAAGTCCTTTTCAAAATGCTTTCGTGTCGAGTAGAGGTATTCATGATAACATAACCAATAGTTGCTGAATTGCTTCATAACGTCAGAACATCTGCCCCATCAAAAAAACCCAAAATAGCTCTCAAATTGGATATTAAGAAGGCCTATGATACCCTTGAATGGGGTTCTATTGAGAAAACTCTGACTTCTATGGGTTTTCCGGAAATTCTGATTTCTCAGATCATAACTTGTATTACTTATTTGTCATACTCAGTCATTGTGAATGATTCACCTCGAGGTAACATTGTACCTAAAAGAGGGTTGTTGAAGGGTGACCCACTATCACCATATATCTTTATTATTTGTGCAGAGGTTCTCTCTTCAAATTTGGCCACACAACAACACTTGGAAAATCTGCAAGGAATAAAAATTTCCAGAAATGCTCCACCAATTCTGCACCTCATGTATGCTGATGATCTAATACTCACATGCACCGCAGATCCAACTAGAGTTCAAAACCTTAATGGTCTTCTCAACATATACACAGTTTTTGCAGGACAAGCCACTAACAAAAACAAGTCACAAATTATACACCACAAGAAGATTCAACATCAACAAAACAGTGGCTTACTCAAATCCTTTGTAATTCGCGCAACAACTAATGTGTCTCTTTATTTGGGGGTCCATCTCAGTAATGATAGAAGGGCAAATCAGACTTACTCGGATTTCATTTTCAGATTGGAGATGAAAACCAGAGGATGGATGCTCAAGCTTAACTCGGCTGGTAGACTGGTATTGATCAATACTTCTCTCACTCCAACCACTAACCATGTTATGCAGGTCCAAAGACTTCCTGTACATGTACTCGATAGAATCGACCAAATTACGAGGAACTTCTTTTGGGGCCATGGAGACGACTCCAGAAAGATGCATACTCTTGGTTGGGAAAAAATTTCTTTTCCAAAAATTTGGGTGGCTTGGGAATAAGAAGAAGTCGACAACACTATGATGCATTGCTCTTCAAGAGGGTGTGGAACTTATATAATAACCCGGGAACAATTTGGGGCTCCTTGTGCTACAAAAAATATCTGAATGGTGCAATTGACTCACCTTTCCTGCCCACTCCCCCAGTGTCTGCTAGTTTAATCAGTAAAGGAATTGCTACAGTCTCCACTTCGGTTAGGCAGTTCGATTTTTCCAAAATTGGAGATGGAAAAATGACGGCTATTAGTGATTTTTTGGATCCCGAAACAGATGCCTCACTTGCTCCCAGTGTCGTTGGACATACCTACAAAAATGTAGCTTCCTTGATGAACCTGCATTCCAATACTTGGAACTACGAATAGAATCTGGAAACTTTTTCACTACCCACAGCTCAGGCAGTTTTCAGCATTCACCTCCCGTCTCAAGGTGTCTCAAACTTCTTTGTTTGGCCATTCACTAAAGAAGTAGTTTTCACTCCCAAGACATGATATGAGAAGCTTATTTCTATGGAGTTAACCACACCACCAATTCAACACCATTTGGCTACTGCACCAAAAGGGAGTATGACAAAACAATCTGGAAACTATCTTGTCCATCAAAAATTTGGTTTTTTGTATGGAAAGTCACCAGAAAGGGAATCACTTCCCTTGACCTACTTGGAATAAGAAATATCGTTACAACAACTTATGTATTTCATGTATAGCTACCAATGAATCAACTGATTATCTACTGTTTGAATGCCCAAGGGTGATGATTGTGTGGATCATCATCTTCTCACAACCAAATTTGCAGCTCCAACAATTATTCCAAGCTTACAAACAACAACACAACTACATAAATATTTACTTAATCCTGGATCTTAACTGCGACGAAGATTCACGAAACTTGCTTCTCTTTACAATATGGCATATCTGGATTGACAGGAATGGGAGGCTTTATAACAACAGGCATACTACACCGTACCAGACTGCTCAGGTTGCTATTACATTATGGAAAGAGTTCCAATGGGCTCAAACACACGCTGCGCCGGTACTCCCAAACTTCCACCACAGCCATGACAACAAAGAAGTCCCTCTCAGACTCTCAAGTTATCAATGTAGCTTGGACACACCCTCCTCCAGACTGGATAAAAATCAATACTGAAGGCGCAGCAAAAGGTCAACCGGGTCTTAGAGGTGCGGGAATATGTAGTAGGAACTCCAACGCAGATGTCTTATAGGCATGGCTACACCACTGGGTCAAACTATGCTATGGTTGCGGAAACTTGGGCACTTCTATGTGCTGCAAGAATGGAGAATTAATTTAATTGGAGAAAGGTATAGTTTGAAGCAGATTCACAATGCTTAGTGCAACTTCTACACAACCCCCACAACAGTCCACGGTACCTTCGAGACATGATTTCAGAAATTCAAAGCCTCGTGCATAATCTACAAGAATCAAGGGTCACACACAATTATTACAGAGAAGCTAATCGTGCAGCAGATGCCTTAGCTAATCATGCGGGTCTTAGGATGCTACAACATCCTACAATCCATAGCATTCATGTGTGGGACTCCATATCTCCACTCTTCTTACACCAAATTATTATGCATGATAAAATAGGATTGGGGATCCCTTGAGTTGTACCAACTTTGTAATTCTTTGTTTGCTAAATAAAAGAGCTGCCTTTCCAAAAAATAAAAAAAAATAAAAAAAAAATGTTCATTCACTGCAGTGAGATTAGAAAAGAATGAAGAGAAATGAAATGATAAGTGAGAAAAAAAATAGAGTTTATTGACCAACGTATGAACTCTGTCAACGGAGTAGTGTAAATTTTGCTTAATATTGTGGAGCTACAAATTTGTAGTCCGACCTATGGAGCAGAAATATTTGAATGGGTTGATGGTACAAATCATCCTTGAAAACAAAGGTCCAGAATGGGTTAACCCAGATCTCACCGATTCCCCTTTATTCTCTGAACCAAAATTCTTCCAAGAACTCTCTAGCTCAGTTCTTCATCTTATGCAGCATGTCGTTTCCCAGATGGTTTAGATTCACAAACCTCAACATCATCATATCCTAGTATCTAATCCTAACCTACATCTATATAGGATATTCATCTCATAAAACGCACGCTTTTACCCACTTTACTGCTAGGGTTTCTTTTTTATTCCTCATTCGGTGGGATCTTTGTGGTTGCATGGAGTTCAAGTTACACTTGGTGATTTTCTTCTGTTTCTTCTGTCTAATTCCTAGTTTTTCTCTCAGTTTTCATCCCTCTCTCCGTCTCTCCGATGTTCCTTCTGACAAAATCTTACTCTGGATGCATACACATCTCTTTACGCACTTTCGAGGTATCTGTAATCATTACACTTCAATACAATCCTTCGATGATTACAAAGTGGGTTACGACAATATTCTACCATATATTTATAACCTCACTTATCCTCCAGCATCTCAAACTTTACAACATCACCTTTCTGTTGATCCTAACTTTCTCTGGATTTTTTCACATCCAAATCCAACAGATTCCCCGTCTTTATTACTATCACCTTTGGAAGTTTCTATAATGAGTACTTACCGTACCACCTGATATTATTAAAGTATCAATCATAGTTGTTAAGGTTTTAGGTAATGCCACTGCTTGTCTGGCTATTAAAAATCGCCTTAGGACATTCTGGTTACCTATTCAAATGGTTACTGTACAAGATAGCGGTACAAGAGGAGTTCTTAAGGTCACTTTCCACACCCTTCGTGAAAAGAACACCATTATGTTGTCTTCTACTTGTACACTAGGTGAGTATAATGTATTAGTTGAAGACTGGCACAAATTTGAATCTCATCCTACTGCATGTTTCACTAAGGCGGATTTTTTTCTTCAACTTCATAATCTTCCCCCTAACTCACACAATATTAATGCCTTATCTATTGTCCTTAGAAAGGTTGGGAAAGTTTTGTATTTGGATCTCTCACAACCTATAGCCAGGGCTTTACTTACTATGAACTTAAAATATCCTTTTTGGTCTGGTCATTACACTGCCTATAGGGGAGTGAAAGTTTGGGTTAATATGTGTATGCAAATTTGCGTCAGTACTGTACTTCTTGTGGTATTGTGGGTCATACGCCTAGGTATTGTTCTAGAACTTCTACACCTTATATGTGCCAATTTAGGGTCTTAAACAGTGATTTCCCTTGGGATAAGCTTGACAAATTTATGAAAGGAAGCCTTATTCAACATATGCATAGATTCCAACAACCACCCAATCAAATGCATATAGAGTTGTTAGGGTTCATGATCTTCATCGAGTTCGTCCTCCTGCTTTTCTTCATCCACATGCCCCTCCTGTAACTCCAGTTATGTTTCACTAAATACCTGCAACTGGATTTCAATATGAGTCTTCAGCTTCTGGATCGGTGGATATGGGGCATCCAACTCTTATCCGTAATGACCCATCACACGTGGCCAATTCAAACAGAATCCAACCAAAACCAAGATCTCCTGATTCTGTTGTTTCTGCCACGTCTGGCACAGCTGACAAAGTTTTCGACAACCTTGCACGTGTTACGCTTATAGACGATACAACTACAGTCAACCCACAATCGGGTACACGTACGAAGACGAATTCGGGTAACCCAGAAAAAATCCATTATCCATTCGTTCTGAATGTGGAAGGGCAGAAACATCTTATGGATTTCAAGATGGGTGGTAGTGAAGATTAAGTTACCGGTTTTTTTGGTTTTCCTTTGGATGTCAAGGGAGCACATGGACTGCAACATTGGGTCTGTGTTAAAGGTTTTTCGTCCGACCATTTTTCTAAATAGTCAGCTGCCATCATCTTTATGAGCATGGCAGCACAACAATGGTGGTGTGTTTTGGTGACTTGGCTTGAATCATGGACGGGTATCTGCGACTTCTTTTTGGGACTTTTCTCTTGACACTGGCTACAATTAGGAGTATATGCGCTAAGGTTTCTTTTGTTTTGGATGTTGTTCTTGATCCTTTTTTCTGTATCTTAGCCATGACTGTAATACTCAACTACATATATAAAATGCAGGCTTTTCCTTAAAAAAGAAAAGAAAACAAAGGTCCAATAATTTGCAGTGGCTCAATGATTAATTTATCGAGCATTTGCGTAAATCCATTCGTCGTCTGTAATGGTCACTTGGTCCTTAAGTTACATTTCAATTTATAAATTACTTGCTATAAGAGCAAGCACTATGGTGTCAATTATTTATGTTTTTTACTCAAATCTTAAGTTAAAAAAAAAAGAAGCCAAGTTGCAAGTACTATGGTTGACCCAATTTTAGAGGGCGGCCACTGAGTGTCCGCCCCCAGTCAAGGTTTGACCTTGACCACAAACACCCTATAATAAGAGACACCCTATAAACTCTGTTTTCACCCGCACCCAACCCTTTTCACCCAAAATTTGATTTTCAAGTTGTTTCACTCAATCATACTTGCATTAAAAATAAATTGAGTTACATCGTGCTGATAAAATAAAATCTAAATTATATCGTGTTGATAAAATAAGCATTTGTAATAGCAATATCTTCTTCCGTAGTAAAATTATTCTTAACCATATTGAACCGAAATGAAAGACTTTGAGTGAGAGTTAGAGTGAAAAATGAATGAAATGTTGGATATTTTCAACAAACCCCTGATTTTGTAGGCGCTATGACAGGGTTCGGTGATCGACCTGTCAGAGAAATTTTTCTGGTTTAGGGTTCTAATTGACAGTTAGAAATCTGAATGAGTGGTGTATATGGGGTGTAAAGGGGGTGTGAGTTAAAGAAAAGTCAAACAAAAATAAAAATCGAGGGGCGGCCACTCAGTGAGCGCCAAAAATTAGGCGTACACTGAAAGGCCGCATACGTACACTGAAAGGTCACAGGGTGCGTACATTGAGTGTACGCCCCCTTAAAAACGACATAAAATTTGTAGCACATGTGAGCCAACTTTTATATTGTCTCAGAGCTTTTACATACAATATATGTCTTTTTACCTACTATTCATCCAAAACGTGCACCATAGTGCTTGCTCTAAGTAGCTAGCAAAATCTACATGCTCTTGGAGCAAGGGTATGGGAATTAGCTGCCCCTATGGGAGTAGTATCCCCTTTCTCCAAACTCATTGACACTACATCAAGGGAAGTATTGTCGGAGAGTTTTCACTAAGCAGGTAAACATTTGCTGCTTGAGAAACTAAGCAGCTAAATAGTTTTCGCCTGACCACAAGTCTTTTTTTCTTTAAACAATTTCTGTTTCAAAAATGATTTACTGACTGTGGGCTAATAGCCCACGGTCCAAACCGAGAAAAAGTAGAGAGGGAGAGGTGGTCCCCACCAACCCGCCGTAAAGTTCCAACCCCCTGTTTTTCTGGTGGCGGGTTGGTGGGGACCACCTCTCTCTCTCTACTTTTTCATCTCGGTTTGGACTGTGGGCTAATAGCCCACGGCTAGTATATCATTTCTGTTTCTGTTTTTATAATTGGGGTCTACAAATCTGATTTCTTTTACTTTTAAAATAACAAGCTTTTTATCCAAACAGGTAAACATTTACTGCATAAGGTGTTTTCTTCAGATTCCCACAGTGGGAAACGCACTTCTCCCCCACTGTTCTACTCCGATTGAAAGGGAACGAGTGTTAAAGCACTCATTTCCGTAGCCTATGTTCTCAGAATGTCTGAATTAGATACATATGACAAATCAAAAAGAATGAGAAATGATTTATCCCCCACGGGCTGGATCCGTGGGATTTCTCGAAAGAGAGAGAGAAGTAGTCCCCACTAAACTGTTAAGCCCAACCCCCTGTTTTTCTGGGGTGGCGGGTTGGTGGAGACCACTTCTCGCTCTCTACTTTTTCATTTCGGAAAATCCCACGGGTTCAACCCGTGGGGTATATATCAGTTCTGAAAAAGAATACCTTTTCTTTTGACACTTAAAATCAAGCTTTGTGGTTCATGTTGGAGCAAACTCGTTATCCAAAAAAATGAGCTTTAATTGTGTTTCAATGTGCTTCCAAGAAGAAACCAAGTGGTTATTCACGAGTGTAGAATGTGATACACTAGCGGTGACATTTGTCAAATTTACTACAGTTTAAATTGTACTGATTTTCCGAAGGGCGAATATGTTTTGATTTGGTGTCTCTTGGCAATTTTAAATCGGTTTTCATGGGAAAATGCAAACTCTACTGTAATACGAAAAAAAAATCACCTTGCTTGGATTTTCACTAAATCATAATTTACTATGATGGAAATCACAATATTTTCATGTTGATTTGAAACTTCATGTTTGATGGTTGTTATATTCATTTACACACATGGAATTTTCGTGAAGAAAAAAGCTTTCATTCCGGAGAATAAATAGGTTCTTCTCATTTCATTCTATGATGCGATTACTATGTGTTGCAGGAGTAATGGATGTAAGCAGATCAAGGTATTCTATGAGATGCTGGAGGAAACTAAAGTGGATCAATGGAGTGGAATCACTTAGAATACGTTATAGAATAGTCATTCGATGGTTAACAGGTTCCAAGGGGTGCAGTCTGTTTAGTTTGTTAGCAGTTATTAGTTCAAGTTTGTTAATTAGGTTTAGTTTATCGATTAACCACCTGAATTCATCTATTCTCCCTGTCTGACGTCGCTTTGTAATAATTGCTATAAAATGTACCTTTACTGACAACGGCGGATCTAGGATTTAAGATTGGGGGTGGCGCAAAAAAAATTTCCCCTACCAATTGAACTTTTTTAGGTTGGCCCTTAGTAAAATAGG
>JAJJMA010053328.1:0-36372 GCA_023529015.1 Papaver nudicaule | reverse complement strand
GTGTGAGTATGATTCGAGTTTTCCGGACCTTCTGACCGAGCCGTAAGGTAAGAGGAACACGACCAGAACAAGAACTGCACTGTATAATCTATAATACGGAACCGCTGACTCTTCTCGAGATCATAAGACACAGAATCGTCCTTTCCAGATGACCTTCTTATGAATACTGCCTGAGCACCTGTGATCAGTGGAAGGCTATAACCATTGGACACCTAGCATGACAAGCGACATAATATGCACGCGATGCTAGTGAGAGTCAAAATCCGAAGAATCTCCTCAAACCGCGCCAAGATATCTTCTCGCTGTCAAACAAAATTTTCCACAAGGCAAGAAGATCCCTGCAACCAGTTAGATACATCTAACCTACATGTGAGTCATATAGACCCTTCAAAGACATCGTGGACACTACAACAAGGTTTCCAACTAAGACTCAACAAGGCAGAAACATTCGGGAGGAGCTGTGGTTCGGTAGATTCAGCTTTTTTATGGTATGGAACTTTTCATTCTGCACCAGACTCATTTGACCCGTAACGTCCAAAACATGGACCAAAAGGTAGTATTTTCACTAGGATAGAAGCCCTGGTCTGGCGAATGTTTGCTGAAGTATAAGCAGATACCTGGAGCGCGAGATCTTCTGACAAACGAGAAAGACTATGGAGCAATGTAATCCCATCTTCTCATGCTGGATAACTCAGAAATGACTTCTTGATAACAGCTCTAAAATCAAAAGGCTCACTTCCATTCAGAAATGCACTAGCTGAGTCAATACTTGTAAGATAAAAATGAGGTACCAAAGCGGTCCCATAGCTCTGAGATATCATTTGCCTTTCAAATGATAGAGGGAAACATGAATCTGTACTGTTTGCTGATGCTGGAGTGGATATGGTCCCAAAATTGACGTTTTGGTGACTGATGGAAAATGTGAGAGGAAAGTATAAACAAATTCGAGAATTACGGATGCAGGTTCATTACCCTCAGGCCCAAGGCAGCCGATCATGCACAACTGCCCACCGGACGAATTCCACATTCCCTCTGCACAAAGAGTCCAATTGCTACGACCGGTCCTCTCTACAGCTGCAAACTTTGAATGGAGTAAGTACTCTAGATACAGAAGAAACCTTTGTGACAAATAATATTGTTTTTTGCATATCTTGCCTCACATCTCACATCCTACATAACGAGCCAACATGCCTCCATCTGTTGCCTGGATTTCCTTTCCAGACAGAATTAGACCCACAGACTTTCATCGGTGTTATTGCATTTCCAATTTGGCACTACTTTGAACGCATCTGAAGATATAAAACTCTGCAGAATCTCACAAAATGTAGAACCTTTATCTGGATTCGGGTTTAGCTCATAGACGTTTGCCACAAGGACATCAGACCCAAATTCATATTTAGCAGGAGCACATAGCTGTGACGAGATGTAAAGCTTATTGAAGTACTTAAGTTTGATTCAGGGTTTAAACTTCTCATTTCTCCGCAACTAACTTTAATACTCAAAGTGAAAGTCTTTGAGTAGTTAAGAGCAAGCAAAATTTGTTCGTCTTGCGGAAGAGGTGGCTGATTTTAGGGAGAACCCTTCACCCATCCCCACGGGTTAGTAGAATCAGGTTCTCGAGAAGGCAACACTGCAGTCCTTAACAAATACAATGATCTTTGTCCACCACTTGCCTTTGTTTCAACATAAATTCCTTGGAAGAAAATCGCGAGGCATATTTCTCCACCAACCTAGCTATTTCTTGTTATGCCCACAAACAATCTTCCACTGATTGCTATCGATTTCTTGGTTCAATGTGTTGATCAACCTCATTGACCCAGAAAGATATCAACATTAGTGGTGATTTGATACCTGAATTGTTCTTGGTCATGTCACTGTCATCATTTACAAAAGAGAAATCTATTGCCTGAAGCTGAAGATAATACAGACCTACATTCTTTTCTTACTTCATCAAGCCTATCATATTTATACTCTATATGGTTGTCAGGTACTAATTCTAAATCTATTGCCTCAGCTGTAGTGTCTGAGAATGAATTAGTAAAAGCTAAATAGAAACAACAAGAAGCAGAACCCTAACCATATCTATAAATCTAACAACTTCATTGCTAGAAAATCTCAATATTACTCTTACATGCAGTTTTTTCAGAACTTAAAAAATAAACTAAAAAGCCAAATTCAATTAGATACATTGAAAGCTTAAGTTTTTAGTGTGAGATCATCAATTAAGAAATTGATGCAAGAAGTCTAACCTGAACTTAGACAAATGTCTCTCACTTGATTCTAATCTTTGTTGTGATTTTAGATCTTGTTTGAGATGTCTGGTGAAGAAGAAGTGAAGTTGAAGTCTTTGTTGTGTTGTCTAATAGGAGACCAGGAAGCTGCTGTGAAGGAGTAGTCAACCTTCGAGTCAACATGAACCAGTGTGGACTTCTGTCTTACTTCTTACCAAATCGGCAGATAGACGGGGATTTTTGCTATAGGGAGGAAGAAACATTCTTATGGGAGGAGAGAAATGTTCATCCAACGGTGCAGATTAGTCTACACAAAAATAATTCCTCTTATAAGAATTTATTTTCCTTCATATAGCAAAAGTTATAGACGGGTGGTAATAAAACACACAATAATTCTTAATCAGTGACAGATTGCTTGATTTGATGTGATAATACCAGATTTGCCGTATTTCCGCAACTATGGAAGGAGCAAAACACGAAAATGGCCAGGTAAATTGCTGGATCTGGCAGTTTGCCGGTCCACATGGAGTCCTTACCGATCGATAAGGACTCAATCTGTCGACATTAACTCTCTCGAAAGATATTAAGAGTAATGACGTTGACATTATGTCTGATGATATCGTGATTCACAATCTCGATCGTTAGAAATATCAAATGGTCATAATTTTGATATGGCCTATAAATACGCATTTTTTTCACCATTTCGGTCACAACAATCACAACTCATTCTCTAATCTTCTCTACAATTTCATATCTTCCTAGTTCCATCTCTTTGAAATCTAGATCAATTTCTGTATTTTTTTTTTTAAAATTATGGTTTCCAACAATATGAACCAAAATACAGTGAATTTAGGTATCTCGAAGAAGAAGATTTATGCATCTGCAGATCTTTTGTGTGTCATTCAACCTAATGGCGAACAAAATTTCTGGGAAGACATATTTACCAACTATACTGCCAAATATCAAGATTACAGAGGTCGCGATCCAAACAAGTTGAATAAGAGATTTTTAACAATTAAATCGCATGTGGTGGAGTTTGTGGCGCTGGTCCACCGAATGAATCAAAAGAAAATGGTTGGTGAAACTAATGACGAAATGTTAGTCGCTCGATGAATGGAAAATATTGAATAAAGGAAAACCTTTTTACTTTTTAAGTTGTTTCCATGTGTTGCTAACATTGAGAAACATGTACAACCCCTGGTTTTAAAAAACAAAAGGTTTTAAGTAAAAGTTTAACTTATTTCTATTGTGAAATGTGTGGCTAACCACCATTAGCTAGACAAGACACTTGGCACACCAAATGAATATGCTAGACACTTGGTTCTCCTTCTCATGGAAACTAGACACTTAGCTTGCTCCTTCTCATGCAAGCCATACACTTAGCATTCTTCTTCTTAACAAGCTTGACACTTGCTATTCTTTTATCATGCAATATTAACACTTGTCTAGATATGTGTAGCATCCATGTACTATAAATTGAGTGCTTGTTCTCATTTGTAATACACACCAAGAAGTAGCAATGAAAACTCCTCTACTCTCCCATTTTTCTCTACTCTTATTCACATATATTTAGTTTCTTCTAACTTATATACCCTAAGGTTTAGCTAGTAATAGTAACCAACTACATTTATAGCAATTTTATTTTATTTTTTTATTTAAATTATAGACCCAGGTACGGCGAAAATTTAACCCACGTAACTTTACCCATATCAAACACTAAATTATGGCTAGGTATGATTCAACTGAAGATCTAGCAATCCTTACATCTTGGTATAATCAAATAGTCATCCCCGATGTTCAACGACAGACGGTTCCAGCTTCATATTTATGGGAGCGAGTGTGGAATAACTACATGGAAAATTATGGTAATCCTCGGCAAAGATCTAACAAAAAAAATACGTGATAGGTTTCCTGTGATTACGAAAAAAACTATCAAATGTACACATTCAACGGCTATTTATAAAGGTCTTGCGACTCCTCTGGATGTCGATATAATGGAGGAACTCAAAAGACTATTCTATTTGGGAAGATACATGAAACCATTTATACTTGATGAGAGCTACCAATTTCTAAACGATAGATTTCCCCAATTCAACCCAGAAAATACTCCTCACGATCCTCCAAAATAATTCTAACTACTCTGGAGATTTGTTTATGCAGTTGTAAACATGTTACTGTTCCTAACAACATCCACTTAGAGTTCGGTTGCAAGCCCTATAGATAGACGCTATATGTTTAAAATCTTCTAAGGTAAATTTTGTTGCAATGAACAAGTGAGGAGAAAATTTATTGTGGGAGTGACAACAAATTTCCAAGGGGGGATTGAATTTTAGAGATGGTTTTTTTCTAATCTTTTCACAAGGATTTAAATTCAATCCAATTACTTGACCTGATATATGTTTAGCTGAGACAAAAATAAGTATAATGAAGTGATCTCTAAGCATCTTGAGATAATTAACGCCACTTGTAAATTTTGGAAACTCTTACCAAAAAGAAAATCTCTCGAACATTGATATGATATTTTAGACGGTGAAGAGTTTAGATGAGAGTCTTATTTTTAGATATTCTCGTCCAAAACATCTTTAAAACAAACGATACATATCTGAAATTATTAGAAATAATTTAGAATAATCAAATATCTTAAGTACAACGGGCATGTTAATATATCGCATGTTTTTCTCTTGAAATTCTTATCCAAACACTACTGAAGATGTGTTAAGGATAGCTTCATTTGACTACCATCTCCCGATTAGAAATAAATAGTTTTAGAAAATTGTTATGTACTATTCGGGTGAATTTTGAATGATGATACACTTTGATATATAAGATTAGCAGCTTCTTCAAAATTGGTAGGAATGGTGAGCTCATAGGCCCTTGATTCGCTATTGGGAGTATAATGCCTTTTGTTTTTTTAAGTCCAAAGGCTATTGGGTAAAAAAAAAAGGAATAAAAAAGGCTTAAAGCCCAAAGGTTATATTAAATTTCAAACCTCTTTAATATAAAGAAATCTGCTACCTACAAGCCCAGGTAGCTAGGCAAACAAAGAAAGTAAAATCCCTCCCGCTCTAATGCTGAAGAGTTTCGAACGCAAATTGCTAGTATCATCATCAAACGAGTTGATCATCGTACCACAATGATATCTACACAGTACGATGTTTTTGTTCCATTCTTTATGATAATTCAGAGTGAAAAGGCACTAGTGGAGAATGTCCGTTTTAGAACTGCTAGAAACAGTTCTAAAAGCGAGGAAAAGAACGGATCTCAACAGCGCTTTAAACAGTTCTATTTTTGTCGTCCTTTTCAACTAGGACAGATTTTCTTTGACTTTAAAATAGAACTGACTTTACACGTCCTTTATAAGAACTGTGTGAAACAGTCCTTTAGTTAGATTTAATAATAATAAATGTAAAAAGTAATCACTTCAATATTTTAATCCCATTTCAGCAGATCTGATTGGGCTGAATTGAGTTATATTATTCTGATTAAGAGGAATAATTCTGACTAAGCTGAAATGAAAATGCAAATCTGAAATAAAATTTGATTTCATAAATCTAAACCATCACCATTCATAAATACATTTGAATTCATTTACATAGAATCAAAATTACAACTGAATCAATTGAAAATACTCCCAAGTTCAAAATCAACAAAAATAAAAAGATTAACATTGAGTTCCAAGGACAGGACTCCAACATTTCTTAAAACTGGTCGGCTACAAGGTTGCACTGATATGTTGTAGTCGTCTAGAGTCATTCCATCCCATCCCATCCTTATCAATTTAAGATGCTCAAGAACTTCAAAAGAAGATCCAATATACATCTAGTCTATGTTACCATAAATTCAAGCAGCAGTAGAAAGAACATAACTTTTTAGTCCTTGTACTAAATTTAAAACATAACTTACCGTGAGCGCAGCTGAGAGGTCGCCAAAGCAAGAACTGTATCATCTGGCCATCTGCAAAAGAATAATACAACAACTATTTAAAATTAGAAGGAAAAGAATGTACACAAAAATACAATGAAGAGATAGATATTGTGAAACAACCTTCTAAACCATATTTGTGGCATGTGCCTTCTTATAAGTGATAGTGACAATATAAGCCAACGACAATCTCGTTAAATAACAAACATGTACCCTTAAAAAAATCTAACAATTAAGAGATTATTAACTCACCAATGTCTACCTTGCAGTCATAGACTGCCAAAGCTCTCCAGGAGAGACGGTTTGCACTTGGGCTACATGGAAAGAGTTGCTTGCCTTGATAACTATTTATTCTTGATATAATAAAACTATTAATTTCTGGCAGCACTATGAGACACTATACGTATGACGCATCTCAACGGGGTTATTATTAGACGTTTACATATCTAAAATAAAGAACAATCTATGCAACAGGTGTGTAGCAACGAAAACACATTCATACAGGCCAAGATACAAATAGATAACAAATACCTGAATAATTATAATTGTAAATGTTAGGTTTGGAACTCGGATATTGTCTCCATACACCATGTTTGATGAGCAAGACGATGGTGCCAACTTCTGCAGACCCCATTATGCAATGTTGGTTGAACCTTTATATGAAACAAGTACGAATCAAAGTCCCTTAAGGGAAAGTTGTGAAAAACTTGAAAGAAAAAAAAAGAAAAAAAATCGAGATAAGTGGACAAGCATGTGTATACATACCCATTTGAAGGTGTTAATGTCGGCTGTTTCAACTGTAATAAGTCTAACTGAAATAAAGAAACATAACAAGTCTAACATGAGAAAAAACACATAAAATTTAGCATTACAAAATGAGGTTAAATTACCTCAAGAATGTATCGAGCCACCCATATCTCATACCAGCAGAGATACCAACAACAGAGCTAACATGAATTCCAACTGTAAAAGAATCAAGCTTCAATTATTCAAATTGTTCATGGAAAACACACAAAACTGTAAAAGAATCAAGCTTCAATTATTCAAATTGTTCATGGAAAACACACAAAACTGTAAAAGAAACAGGCTTCATATGAATTTCAGACTAAGAAATCGCTCACTCTATTTAGCAGTTCTTACAAATGAGAATTTTTTTTCAAGGCTTACACAGGTTATAGAAGATGATGATACCAAGAAACTGTGAGAATCATACCTGTCATAATAACTTGATGGTAACATTTAATCCTATAGCTACGATGTCATCTCCACTAGTGTATACAATATCTGCAGCATCTGGATCACCAAGGATCTGATGATCACATTCAGAAACGAAAAGAAAAAAAAAATGCTGGGTTTAAAAGTGATAGCATTTGCTACATGTGCTGGACTATGTGTCTATAAATATAATTAAGCTGCAAAAGATATCGAGCAACATACATTAGCCTCAGTCGCAGGATTCACGTTCCCATTCACTGCAAAAGCACCGCCAAGAAGAACAATCTGTCCTATCTTTTTTGCTAATTCGGGATCTAGCTCAACAGTCAAGGAAGATAAATTGGAAAATATCATAAACAAATCACCAAAGCAGAACCAACACATAAATATAAGCTAACTGACCAAGGCAATATTTGTAAGTGGACCAAGTGCAACCATGGTAATTTCTCCAGGGTATTGATTTGCTTGTTCAACGAGATAATTGGCAGTTGCCTGATTAATTAATTGCCTTCCCTAATGGAAGAGGAAAGTTGTGGTTCCCTAAACCATCAGTACCATGAACAAAATCAGCAACACACAGCTTTGTACCTTTCTTTACACCAAGAAGAGGAAACGATTCAGACACTAAGAAGTAGTTTCTCATGTGATGTTAATTTGACATTACCAAAAGTTCAAACACACAATCTACCAGCAGAAATAATTCATCAACATACTTTTTCTATTCTAACCTGTTTAATTGACACTCAATCATAAAATAAAAACTCATATTGTTAGAGACAGTTTACCTTCAAAGGCCTGCTAATTATCTGCTTTCTCCTTAGCAAATTTCTCATATACTGCCTGGAACTTGGCAAACTCATTTTTCAGATCGCTCTCACACTGCAATCAAGCAAACCATCTAATTCAATAAGAAAAGCATATTCAAGAGCTCTCTACTCATAATCTAATTGCTTGTAAAACCAAAATTTTAAGAGAAATCATGTGGTCATACCTCTTTAGAAGTATCGTCACAAAAGTCTGCCCTGTAATTCAAGACAAGTTAAGAGAGATTTCAAAACTTGTTCAAAATTCAGATCTAAAGAACATGAACTTGTTCAAAAAACTCCCCGTTCTTTCTCGAGTTTCTTTTTTTGCATCATTTATCATTGGCTTAACTTCTGACGACACACGATTCAGAAAATAATTTCAAATCAAAGCATAATAAGTTCTTCAATAGAATTTAGATAAGAAACAAACCTAACAAGAAATTCTCACATCAAATCGTTTACAAAAGATCAGATCCGAAATCGAGATTTTCCTTTATAACAAATCCAGATCTAAAAACAGTTATCAAAATCAAATCAATTCTCAAAACAATTTCAGGTCTCAATCAATGAACAAACCCTATAATTATACTCTCAAACAATAAAAATTAAACTTTAAAACATGGCTGTTGAGTTATCAATGAAACAGAGAAGAAATTTTTAGGGGTTTTTCTGAGAGAATCAAAACCAGAAATTTTTAGGGGTTTTCGTAAGAGAATCGAGAAAATAAGAAAGGGGCATTTGTATAAGAGATAAAAGAAGTTGATCGGAACCGGGCAGTATCTAGAATTTTAGTGCCAGAACAACCAGCGATATTAACAGAGGGAGAGAGAAGTGAAGGAAGATGCAGAGAGAAAGAGATAAGGTTTTCTTTTCTTTTATTGACCAGAAAGGGCTGGTTTCATCTACAACGTCGAAATAGATGAGCCGATCTTAGCCGTTGATAAAAGAACTGATCAAAATAAACCTTTAACTTTTCCACCTTTTTTATCAATGAAAGAACGGATTTTGACCGGGCTATAAGTAAAACGGTCCATGTCAGTTCTTTTATTAAAGCCCTGGTCAGTTCTAAAACCCTCTTTCTCCACTAGTGAGGAGGGGATACCGAGATACACCACTAACTTTTAGTTTTCGTGAACCTAGTTGATTACTGTTGTTTGAACGATCTCACAAATCAATTTAAACAACAACCTGAGTATAGTTCAGAGAACCGAACCCTAACAAGAACGTGGTTCTTGTAGATCTCAATGGAGATGGATTCACTCAAAGGTTATGAATCAACAAACTTGCAATTACTTCAATTGTATAGATCAGAGACAATATAATGCGGAAGAGAATAGTAATGCAAGACACCAGAATTTTGTTAACGAGGAAACTGCAAACCTAGCAGAAAAACCCCGGGACCTCGTCCACATGTGAACACCCTTAGTATTAATCGAATACAGACGCTAGCCTACTCTCGGACTTCGTACTAGAATGTATCGAGACTTAATTCGCCCTACAAGCAACTGAGCAACCAATGTGCTCCTACGTCTCATGGCTCCCGCATAAACCTACGTACTTGATTCCCGTAGCTGACGTCCTTTACAGGCCTAGGAGTTGCTCCACTTCCCTTCGTGAAGACTAACGCTACCCTGCCTCTAACATGACGCCTAAAAGTATCCAAGTAATTAAACAAGAACACGATTGTGATTTCCTTAGACTTAAAGTCAAGGTTAATAGAAATATGATATGTTGAATAGGGCTTATTGATCTAGCCTAAACAACTTTACCTCTTAACGTTTGACGAACTTAGTATTAAACCTAGTTCGTGAATATAAGTTAAGGAACTTCAAGGGTTTACGATACAAGATCTACCTTACGAAGTTTCTATCAAATCTTGGTCTTGATAAGATTGAAAATATTCAATCGACCCAAGATACAGGATCAGGAATTTAACTTCCAACCTGTGCTTCCTGATCCTCAAGTGAAGTCTTTCAATAGTCGTAGTCCAAAAGGACTTCGAGATGACGGATACACAGATGTGTAGAGGATTGAGATTGTATCTTGCAGAAAGTCATCTATTTATAGTGATCACCAAGGGTGGCTTTGCTTAAAGTTTAAGCAACCTCGAGTAGGGCTCAAGCAAGTTCCGGAACTAAGAAGGTCCATAGCTTGAATATCCGTTCTCAATCTTTTATTAACTTTGGACCAGGCCAATAGTTAAAGAAGACTCAACCTTGATTGAAGATTTGCGACTTCTGGTCCAAATCATGTTTGAACATAGCTTGCGACTTCTGGTCCAAATACTTGTTTGAACATCGCTTGGATTAAGTAGTTGAATTCCATGGGCCAAGTAATGACGAGTCCGAGAACTAATCATGCCTAGACCGAAAACTTCAAGATATGAAAGTTGGAAGTTTTCTCATGGCTTATATGTACGCGTTCATGAACGCGTTCATAGAGCAGTCAAATGGAGTTCAGGAGAATCTGTGAACTCGTATGTACCCGTTCATACAGACTTTGCTCGTTCTCTGAAATGCCATAAACAACACATGTACGCGTTCACCGTGAGGTCATTTCAAGAGACAATTCAACATACTCTACCTATACATAATATCAAGGATGTGACAAATGAAAAGGCGAAGAATCCTAGAATACCTTCAGATCATATAAACAACATCATAGACTATTCGTATGATAGAAATGGTAAATATGATACGGAAAGGAAAACCTTTCTAACCTTTAGCGAGGACGTTATGATTTATCAAGTAGTAAGCTCTGGTCTTTGTCTTCAACAGTCTTCGTCTCGATTACCTAAAACTATCCTAGTCCGAGGTTGTAAAGTAAACTTATCAAGGATTGTGTTTTTGTCTCATAAACTTGACAACTGACTTGAGATAGAAATATCAGTGGGTTCAACCGAGCAATGCTCTAACATAGGTAAAAATATTATCAGACTATCGTAGCGTGTTGTCGTTCATCTCACTGTATCCACGTGGATGGACACAATTATATCTAGGTGAAATTATGAAATAACGATTAAGTCTTTCACGAATAATTAATAGTGTATTGGATTTGACTAAAAAATAAATTAATTAACCTCACAATTAGTTTAATTTTATTTCCAAACAAGTATGAATCATCGAATTGCGTGTTCAAACAGATAAGTTTCGAAAATAAGTCTACTTTTATCCAGACCATTCTACTACAAGCTCATAGACTCTATGATGTAGTACATCTTTCGTACTGCCTTCCTTATTTTATCCTACTCTTACACGAGTAGTTCTTGCTTTACAAGGCTTTATGCTTTCCTAGTTTAATTTCCTTTTCTTTACTTTAGTTGGCTATTGTAAGCCTATATATAGGCCAGTTATTGATTAGAGGACACATCTTATTTTTATCAAACTTTATTCAATATACTTGATTATTACAATCAATTACCATTAAGCTTCTTACAAAACTTAAGCCTCTTTTCGTATCTATTGCAAATTCAAGCTTCTTACGAAACTTGTTTGCTTTAACCCTTTCGTACTGCTTTACTCTACAACAATTATCTCCCTAATATTGAAGATACTCTAGTGGAACTAGTTATCTTCAATGTAGATAAATCTCAGTGGCTTCCTTCTAAAGACGGTGTGGTAAAGCTAATCTCGGCTGAGCCATCCATAAGTTCAACTTGAGTTTACATCGTTGAGAGAAATTTCTGCCGTCATTCTGGGAGATGCTTCATCGTTGTGTTATCAGAATATTCTAGTGGTAGCTGAAGTTAATGGTATTATCCTAGCTCTCCAACTAGCTAAGAGTATTGGGCTAAAAAAGATTATCATTGAAGGCGACCGCCATCTTAATTCGAATTCTAAAATTAGAATCCTAAGCTATTCTGAGAATAAGACGTCTCTTGAGGAAGTACATCATCTAGCTTAAGACGCGAGACCTGTCCTATACAACTTTACTGAACCAGATGCCAACGCGATGACTCAGGATCTCGCCCCTGATGTTGTGCATCAGCTTACTGACAATGTGTGGTTTCCTCTAAATTTATCTTCCTTTCTTTCTTCCCCACAAGGATTTGGTCGCTTTCTGTTTTTGTTTTGCTTTCTCTTCCGACGATCAAATTTAAAAAAGAATGGTGTGTTCGAAAGAGTTTCCACAAAGAATTTAATGTTTGACTTTTGCGAGACACAAGTGTGGTGTACATGTCCAATGCGTGTCGGGCAAGTATCAACCACGTACAATATCATGAAAGATATGGTTACAAGGTATTCTGGGGCGTGTAAAAATTATGTAGAGAAAATATACTTCAGTATGTTATTGAAGTACTAGTATTTTGGAAATATAATATATCAAAAAAATTTGTCAACGATTATTGCTTAAAAAAGAAAAAAATATATTTGGTAATTCATTGTTTTAAATCGAGAAAATGTTCTCTTTGTTCGTTTGCCTTGCCCGTAAGGCATAGAATAAAAATATTTATAGAAATAAAAAGAATAGGGAAAAGGTTTTAAATAGAAATAAAAATATGAAAAAATTATACAGTAAATCAAGGGAGGCAATCAAGTGAGTCTATCACCAAAAGAAAAGGGAGGCAATCAAGTCTATCAAATTCAGCCGTTTAGTGCATCCTAGAGATCTGTGTTAGAGCCCATAGATATGAAGTCTCCACCGTCCATCTTGATTTTGTCCTCTCCCTATAAATCCAAACCCACCTTCTTCCTGTTCTAAAACTTACTTTCCCAAATGTTCTTCCTTTCTCTATGTCTTCTATTAACTCTGATTTCTCTACCTAAAATCACCAAGCCTTTGAATTTTTCTTTTCCCACTCTTTGCATGTTTTTTAGGTTCAATTCTAATTGGTCACTAGACCCACTACCGGCGGTTCTCATGAGAAGGAAGGCAGCGGGGATTGTGTTTAATCCCTCTTGGCTTCATTATCTTGAGTTGCTGCTAATCCCTCATCTTATAATTCCTCCGGATATATATACTCGTTCTTCCATCGTTATTAGTTGTTCTTCTCTGAGAGAAAAGACTCGTTTTGGTTTCTCTCTCTATCCTCTATTGTTGTCGTTACGAAGAACCACCAGTCTCATCTGATCACTCTGCACAGTAAGTAATCGAAACTCTCAATACATTGTATGATTATGATAATTCTCGTTTTTTAATTCATTCAATCACAATTTTAGGGTTTATTGGATCGATCATTTGCTTTTTCATTTCTTATGGTTATGCAAAAAGATGCATTTTCTTCCATCGATTCTGTATTATCTGTTGATTGATCATCTTGATCATGTATCATCTATATAATTGATTATCTTGATTCTGGATAATCTCTTCTGCAACATTTTCTTGATCATGTCGGAATATTTCATTTTTAGGGTTTACTGATTTGTTATCTGATTTAGTTCAATTTTTTTATGAACAATGGTTCTTTTACTTTGGAAAATTACAGATGCAGATGCAATCATCTATTCTGAGGGTTAAATCCTGTACTTGTTGTTTTTACCCATTCAAATTCCCATCACCATTCCTATCAGCACCACATAGAGTTATCTTTAAGAAACAATCCAGTCCCCTTCTTCACCTATACGTAAAGCATAAGAAGCCTCTTACATGCTGTAAGAAGGAAGATGAGCGCCTCTCGGTTTCAAGATTCACGAGTGATCTTCTTAAAAATGAGGGATTTCATGTTGAAATCCTCAAACAAGTTATCTCATTCATTGGATTGGTAAGTTTTTTTTGTTTTTTTTCTCTTCTTAATAGAAATGTTTAAGTTTTAGTAAAAATGATGATTAATAATACTTGGATGTAGGTGTTTAATTCTTTTTCGACATCAAGTGCCGTTGGTAATCTCTTCAAAGATGGAGATTTGGTTTTAGTTCCTAGGAATGGTGCTTCCACACTCGCGTATGTGGAAAAGGTTAGCTTCTCCAAAACCGAGTTCCAAACGGACTATGGACAATTTACTATTCTCAACACAAAAATAGATTCTTCAACGATCTTAAATGTTACTCTTAGAGTTGGTTCTTCTAAGTATTTTGCTATACAATATGAGTTTGATATTGGAAAGAAGAACCCAAGAGAGCTCTCAACTAAGATTGAGGAAGCAATTATGAAAATGGATTACGTTAAAGATATGCTAGATCACAATGTGATAATTGAAACGGCCAACAAAAAGGTTAGTTTTTATTTTTTTTATGCAAGTCATATTATATTGAGAAGGCATCTTCTAACAATTGCTTTTCACAGTTATTTGTTTGCTGCTATGTGGCTTCTTCCAAGCTTGGTTTGTGTGAGTTCAAAAAGTACCTCAAAGTTCGATGGGAAGTTATCAGTAAAATCAAAGATGTAATTAATATCAAGAGTTCACTGTTTGGGTTTCTCAAGCCTTCTCCTAGTTCTGGTGAGATTGTCAAATTATTTATGAACCACTGTTTTGTTTTTAAACAAGATGGTTTTTATGTTTTGTTTTTCTATAGCTTAATAATCCAATGTCTTGTTTTATGTTCTTCAGATATAAGTCCAATACAACTGTTGAGTGGAGGAGCTTCTCCTGGAATTGTGGCATCTGCGTCACCAAAGCAAAAAAATTCTTATTCAAATCTGATTGGGTATTCCTCCTCCCTATTTAAAATTTCCTCCTCCTAATATACTAGGATTCCGTATACGAGCCTTTGGTCTTTTTAGAATGGTTTTAGAACTGATTTATATACTTAACAGGTGGGAATCCCTAGGTGTTAATGACCTTATAGCAACTGAAGCTAGGGGTAAACAAATTTTCGGATTTGTTGAGAGTAAAGGATGGTTTGGTTTCACAATTAAGATGAATAAAGGAGAACGAGTTTTTATTTCAAATGGAAAAGTAAATGGTGTGATCATCAAGTTTGGTAATCAAATTAAGGAAGGGAAGCATTGTAACTGGAGATTTACTACTGATCTGAAGATCAACATAAACCAGGTTCACAGAGTTGAGAAAGAAATCTACAAGATTTTCAAAGAAGACAAGGATTTGGAGCAAGAGGATGCTTTTGTCTTGTTATCTGGTGTCGACTGGGCTAATAAAACAGCAGTGGTGGGTAAACGTTTGTCTATGGAATTAATTTATGTGAAATTACATTTATTGATTGTTCTTTTTTTTGTGCAGTTTCTTGTGTCCTGGATAACCAAAACTGGCACACATGAAGAATATTTCACGATTAGAGTAAGTGCTTCTATTTTCATTACTAGTGTTTTAGGGTATTGGTTGATGATCAAAAAGATACTAACACATTTGATCTTCCGACTTCCTTTTCAGGACGCCTTGCTTTTAAAGCTGCAGAAGCTTATTGATACTAATAGCTAGGTCTACCGCTGATTTGCTTAAGTAAACAACTATGTTGGAAGCAAGTCAGGTTCCTTCCTCGAAGCTAGGAGTGGCTAAGTTTAAGAGCTACAGCGAAGTCCGTGGAGGAAGTGATCTTCGATTTCAAAGATGTGTATAATATCAAAAGTAATCTGTTTTAGTTTTTTTTTTTCAGTACTAAGTGAAATCACCGAAGTGCTGTAATGTGCAGACATTCTGTCTTTTGCTTTTTAGTTGATACTAGTTCTTACGAGTCTATGACAGACATTGAACTCAGCTGTAGTACGATTCAGTAATACATCCTATCTTTTGCTTTTTAAGCTTATGCTTTCTCGCTTTCTAATTGGTCGCTCTCATCACTGGAATTTAGCTTCTGTACGATTTCTTATTCTTAGTATAGGATCCGAGTTTATTTCTATTTTTAGCACAGTGCCTTACAATTCAGTGTACAGCAATATGTTAAAGCTAGGTCTTTGGACATCTGCAATTTTACACTCAATGCACATCCACTTTTCACGATAGGATATCTGAATTGTGGGTGGTTGAGTTCAGAAGATCCTTTCCAGTACTTAGCAGCATGTATTATGAACCTCTCTTCATCAGGTGAGTGCAGTAAGATAATATTTTATTTATAATTTCCTTGTTCATTTACTGTGTCTAAGTTTCGTTTGAAATATTGCTGCCTTCTCACTGATAGGAAAGATGCTCAGACACAGTTAGATGATGCATCACAGAAGATCCCCATTTGTCTCTCCCCACCAGCTACAGCATATGTTGATGTCATTGGCTAACAAATTAAGCTTAACATTTTTCTAATTGTTTTCCTTCTCTTTTTCTTTTTGTTTTCCTTCATTTTTTCCTTTTCTTTTTGCACCATTGGTGCAGTCCATTGTTGGTGAATCGACTATTTTGCTTTACTAAAAATGTATTTCAGATTCAATCACATTCATAGGGCATGCACTTTCGCAACCCATATTCCCTTGGTAAGTGTTGCACGAATTCAGTGATTAGCATGATCATATCCCTCTAGTGGTTAGGCACATTAGCTTCTTTTTAACTGCTCGAGTATTTTTGGCTTGCAGAACATCTCTACAAATTGCTCTCAGTAAGTAGATCATCTCATGGCTTGGAGTGCGAAAATCTTTGCGACGCTTTTTTTTGTGTTGTTTAGTAAGTATCATTTGGCTAATCTGTTTCTCCTGCACTTTCATGTGTTTTTTTTTTTTTTTTTAGATCATGGTTTATAACTTAGAAGATCCACATGTAAACTATGCCTGTGTCAACCAATTTGTGTTATTTTTGTTTTGCTCGCTTTAGAGCTCAATCTTACTTTAGGGATGTAAACTAATTTTACGTGTGCTTTTGATGCTTTAGGTCATTCGCTTGCGTTGCCAGCGTATCCTTTGCATTTTAGAAAAAGACATAAGCTCAAGTAAGCTTATTACTTTAGAATAATATTGGGTCCGTTTCGTTTGGTTTAGTTTTGACTGCCTCACTGAAATTCACAAGACAGCAAATCTGGCAAATTATTCATTTTGGTATTATCTCACTAGTTGTATACTTTATGATCATTATCTTGTGTTTTCACATCATTAATTCTGATATTCACAACGGGGTGGGTTTGTGCAGACTATGGCATGATTTTGGATGAGAATCCGGAAATTTCCCAGAGTTTTCCATAGACCTCTCTAAGATAAAAAGTCTTTTTTCGCAATTCTAAATGGGAAGTGAGTCTCCGTATTTTATTGGTATTGTTACATGAAACACAATTGGAAGTACTGTAATTACTTATTCAGGAAATGGAAAGGAGTATAGCCTATTCAGGAAATGGAAAGAAATATAGAGTTTATCGACACTTAAATTAGCTTGTTATGCTCGTAACTTTACCTATGCTGTAGGACCTCGGTGGATTACTAGGTAGATGGTGTCTTTGGTGCATTCTGTTTCACTCAAAATAACTGACTAGAAGTATGCATAAAGCAATTTCAGAAACGAAAATTTAGTTTAAGCATTATTCTTTACCCTGATTTTCTTTGGCCAGGCATATTTTTACCGATGGAAGCTGCAGGTTACTGCTTACTCAAAAACATCTAAACCATTTGTGAGATAGGGGATATTTTATATCAGGGTGTTCTTTTGGTTAGTATTTTCTGCATAAGATGCTCTAAATTTAATCGAAGTTCTATGTTTGGTGCATTGTGGATTTGAGTGAATATTCAATTCCCAAACTGGTTTATGAAGTTATTCTTGTTGACATTAATTCACCTGATTTCCGAAATTCTATATGTAGTATGTACTCTACGTTCCATCACTTATTTTATTGTGTATATTTGGTAAGGTGGACATACTCACGATTTCTTACTTTTAGAAGTGGGTTAAAGATTCTTCTCCGTTTTTAGGTGAACGTACTCACGATTTCTTGCTTAAAGTAGGTTAAAGATTCTTCTCCTTTTGTTCTTTTAATGTTTGATTTTCAAGTATTTGTATCGCACCCTGCTGTTTGATTTTTAACCTGCTCTATTTTCATTGTCTTGCAAGTAGGAGAAGACACACTCATTTCTTATCATAATAGTCGAGCTTTAAGTATCAAAAGAAGACGGGTATGTTGCATTAGCTTTTTATCTATGAAATGATGATGCGTCACATGTTTACTCTTGTTCAAGGAGAATAAGAACCTCTTTCAAGTGTAGCATATACTTGGTGTGTGTAAATTATCCTTTTGGACGAATGTTTCCATGGATAGGCTTTGAGATTTCTTTTGGAAAGTTTTCGAGTATTGTAATGCATATAAAGACCTGACGTGCATTGAACTTATAGAATTTAATCTCGACGCTCTTAATTTATTTCTACAAAACTTCTGTGGAACTTCTTAGGCCATTACTATACTACAGCAGTATTGATGAAACATCGAAGCATGGCATAGAGAAGATGTCCCACCAAATATTGTAATTATGTTATCTAGGCCCATCCTTCAGTTCTTTCTTATAGTATAGAGTCAATTGTAAGTTCTTCTTATTGATTCATCAAGTATTGATCACAGGATCTGAATCTGCTTTTACATCAAATAAGTTCAGCTTTTGATCACAGGTTTTAAGACATTTTATTCTCATAGGCCAGTTGAAGGTGTTGCTAGGTTTTTTCAGAAAGGCAGTATTGTAAATAACTACTGCATGGTAATTCAACTACAAATATAAATACCTAGCTTATACTAGCATAATCTGCATCACACCCTTGCCTACTTCTAGCATCTAACTCTAAAGTGACATCACTATTTGAAATCTGAATGCCATATTTAATTATTTTTTTTATGCGTTCAGTGTCATGGTGGGGAGATTTTTGTTTGCACTTCAGGAGTGTTGTTCACTACCACTAGCTATGACTATGTTGCACCAATTGATCTACACGATAGCCATTCCCGAGTTCTGACATTCAAAATTTGGACAACTACAAATTTCTCAGCTAGATAGTTTGTTGCCGATGTTCTAAAATAGTAGATGACTAGAAAGTGAAAGAATACATTCCACGTATATTCTGCACGTAACTAAGAAGACATCTAATTTCTTCTGCCGAGGCAGTTTGTAACCTAAGCTTGTATAATATTTCAATCGTTTTAGTAGGCAGTTGGGATGTCACTCCATCTGGTTACACCAGACATGATGCATGCTATTAGTTATGGTGCTACATAGTTCAATAAGATTTTGCAATTCTAGTATAGGATCCGAGCTTATATATCTATATTGTCTTTGGTTGCACCAATGAGGCCCTTATTATTTACCTTCCATTTCGTTGTGCTGAGATATCTGTATTTTGGTTTGCACATCACACTGATATATTACCATTTCAATCTGTAAGCTTTCAACTGGTGGAGTTACTATCGACTGATTCTTTTAGGATCACTGGCTCTTGGCACGCTAAACCAGATACATGATTTGGTCGAACCAGATCAGGAAATCTTTTAGGTTCTCTTACGCCTAGTCTACTTTATCGTCAATGTTGCTAAGCTGTTTAAACTTTAAACTTTCTAGACCCGGTTTCGTCAAGAATCTATTTGTTCAAGGATCTAACCTCTTGTTGTCATTATAGGTTCTCTCACAACTCAGTTGCATATCAGCTCAGCACTTCAGTATGACGAGCAATTCATAAAAGTCTTTTTGGGTAAGTTGTAATGGTATAATATAAAGTCTGTTGAAATACTAGGTTTGTAGTTTTTGATTCATTGAACTACTCTAACAATCTACTCAATTTAGTGGCAATCTGCAAAACTTAATGATTTAGTTGTCTATCAAACTTAGCTGAGCGTTTTGAGGAAGGAATCTCATAAAATGCTGTGTATCCCTCTGCTTTAAAGGTTAATTGATCTATTCACCTTGATTTAATTCAACCAGGTGGTGCCCAAGTGATTTAAATTAACCAAGGTACATTCATGTTTACCAAGTTACATTGTTTATTCTGTCACCAGGAAATTGATTCTATTGAACATATTATGTGGCAATGTACATATCTGGCAGTGGTTATCAGGTATTTTCTCTTGTCAGATTCCTAAATCTTTTGAAGATATTCTTAAATGCTGTAAAGGAAAGAGTCCAGTTGTGCAAGAGATTTGGTTTGTTGCAGCTTATACAACACTAGTGGAAATATGGACTATGAGAAATAAATTTTACTTTGAGGAAGTACAGCATGATGGTAATGTGAGTGTAGATTAAAGGGCAAGATGTGGAATACAACTTATGACAAACAAATTTTGAGCTTCTTTCAAGTTACAGAGAGAAAAGTAAAGACTGTGATCCCTATTGCTTGCTTCTTCACCCTGCCTGATGAAGGAATCCCCTTATTATGCTGTGATGGAGCTTCATGTGGTAAATCCTGGTAATGCTGGTTATGGCTTCATAGTGCGCAATCATTGTGGTGAATCTATTGATGCTGAAGCTGGTGGACTGGGGACAGTAACAAACTTTATAGCTGAAATTGTTGCTGCACTAAAATCTTTGGAATGAGCAATTGAGAAAGGAAAGTTTAAAGTGATTCTGCAGACTGACTCAAAAGCTGCTGTAATGGCCTTCATGAATCAGAAAATCCCTTGGTGTTTTACTGCAAGATGGAGTATTATCTGCAATAAGCTACATTCAAGCATCTATTCATAGAGGTGGAATACAACTTATGACAAACAAATTTTGAGCTTCTTTTGTTGTAGTTTGGTTTCTGGGCCGAATTTTTATTTTTGGCCTATGAGTCTGAGTCCTGTATTTTTCCATTTATTGAGCAATAAAATTTTGTTTGTTTTTTTTTTTTTTTAAAAGTTACACGAAGTCCTGATCTGAGTCAACCAGGTGGTGCCCAGATAGAGTAAGGAGATGTTTACGAAGTTACATGAAGTCCTGAAAGCAATCAGAAGAAAGTGATTAGTCTTGTTAAAAGTTGACGGCCAGCAATAACCTCTGCATAATTTCTTTACTACTGTAGTCTTCCCCTATACTAGCATTTTTCTCACAAGCCCTTTTTCCCTATACTAGAATTTTTCGATAACTGCACTATGGTTGGGTCTTGTTAGCTTTTTTAAGAAAGCTGATTTAGGGGCTTCGAAAAATTTTGAAGCCCTCGGATCGCAGGTTCCCTGAAGTAATTTTGCTCTCCCCCTATGTATTTTTTTTAAATACCAAAACTACCACTTTATGTTTTGATAATCAGTGATTAACCAAATTGATAATCAGTGATTAACCAAAATATGATTAACAAACTTAAAAAAAAAAATTAATCAAAAACTGAAAATCAGTGAAATCAAGTGAAGAAGAAGAAGAAGAGAGAAAAAAAAAACCTAACTTTTTTTCTAAAAAACCCAAACTTGATTCACTCAACCAAAATGCGTGAATCAAGCGTCGAAATGGAGCTAGAAGTATATCCTTCCATTGAGGGTAACTTCATTGAAAAACTAGGTCACATTCACTCCATGAAAATCAAAATTCGTGAACCAGAAGTACTTACGGCTACAATATGAAGAACAGCTAGCTGTAAGTTAGGCTGCCATTAAAGCTTCAGATGCAAGACGTAAGTCCATCTTAGTGGCCGTAACTTACTTACGGCTAATACCGATACTATAATTGGTAGCCGTAAGTTCAATGTAAATCAAAAATTTGTGTCGCAAGGTTACCAGCCGTAAGTACAAGTTAGCAGCCGTAAGTACTCCTGTATCTATTTTTATAAGGTACAGATAATCATCTAGATGCTTTCTTAGCATCACTATTGATGCAGACGTCAGTCGTTCATTGATACAGCTTGGGATCTATACTTTAACACAAGCAAGGAATTCTTATCCGTACTTTGTTTGCACTAATGAGAGAAGCAATCAACATGGACGGGTTATTGGAGAGAGGGAGAGACAGAGAGAAGATGACCAATATAATAATAGTGAATATTACTCATTTCAAATGCTGAAAGAGCTCAATTGAATTACTTCTGTGTTTTTGTAGATACAAAAACAAATCTGTATTCTTTTTCATTATAAAATCTTGAGCACAACAAACTTTTCTAACATATTCAAACTCTGGACCATACAAGTGGGATGCGCAGGCTGCCTTGAATGTAAACAAATTCCAGTCACCTGTTGAAGATATCATGGAATTTGTTAGATTTAATCATTTAAATAACTAAATTGATGTGGTCGAGTTTGAAGAAGCATGATCTGTTGGATGGTCAACAAAAGAGTGAATTTTACTCATATCTACATTCTAACATACCTGCAGGCATCTCTGAGAAAAAGTCCTTGAAGTGGCGTTCAAACCCACAACTTGCGACAAAGCTTCCTTAAAGAGCTCGACCTTCCATCCTGCACATCTGTAATTCTTTTGGCAACCGTACTGGAAATACCCAGATTTGTTACACCACATCCTTGTGCATTACTGTTATTCGACTCCAGAATATCTTCAATCTGAGATACTTTAAGGAAGCACGAAGCAACACTTTGAAATAACCAGTAACATTAAGTCCACACCAATTGAGTGCAGAAGGCATATGGAACCTTAACTAGTAATTATATAATGACAGGATAAAGCGATGCATAAAGCAACATATTTATCAAGCAGAACAACCTCATTCGTACCATCAAAACCTTCTAAAAGATTGGCCCATAGTCTGCAAAACAAACAAATTAAAAAGATAAATCAAAATCTTCAGCAAAGGTTGTCAGTGTAACTTAGGGCTACTAAGCCAAATAGATATGCAGCCGTAACTGGACTTACGGCTACTAAGTTTGTACTTACGGCCTGTAACCTTGCGACAAAAAAATTTTGATTTACAGAAACCTACGGCTAGTAACTAAAGTATCGAAATGAGACGTAACTAACTTACGGCTAGTAAACTGAACTTACGGCTTGGATCTGAAGCTTTAATGGCTTACCTAACAAACTACTTACGACTAGCTGTTCTTCAGATGCGAGACGTAAAGAGGACTTACGTCTCTAATAGCCAGCCGTAAGTAGTTCTGGAACTCGTTTTTCGATTTTCATGGAGTGAATCTTACCTAGTTTTAGCACCAAAATCAATAACAAAAGAGTGGGTTTGGATGCTTACCTTTGCTGCTCCATTGTTGCATCAGTTTTGGTTCCATCCATGATCAAAAACTCGAAAATGAGAAATGTGGAAGAGGAAATGGGGAAGAAAAGAGAGGTAAGAGAGGAGAAGAGAGGGGAGAAATTTTGATGTTTTGATTTTTTTTTTGTGTGGGATATAAGTATTTATGTTTGTAATTAGGGTGGGGTAAATTTGGGTAAGAATTAGTATAAATTAGTATAAGGTTAACTTAGTCATTTCACGATTTTTTGACACCCCCTTATAATTCGGCTGGACATTTGAAGTAAATAGTGAGAGGGCTTCAAAAAATTTCAAAAAACTGAAGCCCCAGAATCAGCTTTCTTTAGTTTTGTAGAATTTAAGAAAATTTCCCTGGCCGGTTTTAGTTGGACCCTTCAAGATTGTTGAAACAAAAACAGAAAAAACAAGGCAGATTGTTTGCAATGAAAACACCAATGCAGAATAATCTCTTGCAAAAAATAAATAATTGAGCCAGATCTGCATAGCTCCAGTCTTTCGGATTCAGGTATGGAAACAATGACAATTGCATAAATATTGTGCAGAGTGTGATTAATTGCTTTACTAACTATTAGAACTTTATTACCCAGATCAGATTTTGGTTCCCAACTTCGCAGAAATTCCAAGGTAATCTGTATTGTATAGGCATTTCTCATCGCATTCAACTGCTTATTCTGTCCACTGAATCTCAACACTCTGTAGTAGCATAATACTCTCTTTGTAAATGGAAAATTGATACATTCTCTTCACAACCAAGAAAAGCGTGGTACATTGTCAATATTCACGAGCAGCTCCAATACAACAACCACAGCAACAACAACAAGCTTTTAGTACGAACAAGTTGGGATAGGCTAGAAATGAAGTCCAAATCATCAAATAAATTATGATTGCGGTACATGGATTGTAGACAATCTGGGTTTCATCTCATAAGTGTTTGGCAGGAGGTTTATCATCGACTTCTATCATGAACGTTCCTCTTTTATCCTGGTTTACGACATGATGTGCAGACATGCGGAGTTTCACAAGCAACTCCAATCCTATTTTCTAAAACACTTACAAATCCTAACCCTTACCCTTACGAGTATAAACATATGACCATTAAGCTATACATTGATAACTCGATAATTGTGGAACTGAGGGAGTATAACCAAATAACCGTACATAAAATGTCATTTTCAAATCTACTAATCTTCCTGTAGTTGTAACAACCAAAAATCAGCCATCGAGATCCTATGGTTGATAACACACTGTCTTTCCTACCGATAACCTGGATGATATGATTTGTTCTGTGATGGTGTGATGATATAACAAATGCAATGAAAATATAAAGGACACAAGAGGGATTTTTACGAGGTTCGGCACATGAATGTGCTTTACATCCTCGACTCCTAGTAGGAGATTTTCACTATGTTATTAGGAATTACAAGGTTACACAGGCGATACAAGGTTACACAGGCGATTACAAGTGAGTGAGTCTAAGTAATGAAAGGAAAACCCTAGGTTACAAGTATCACACTTTTCTCTCTCCTGGAAATCTCTCAGATTGGTTGCCCCTTCACCAATGGGTGGAGTTCCCTTTTTATAACACTTTGTGGAGGTCGCACCGTGAGGGTACACGTGCATCATTGGTGCCTGCGCTTCTATCTGTATGGCTGTGCGACTTCCCTTAGTATTGAAGTATTCATTTTATCCCGCTCGTGACTCCTTGATGCATGACTGCCACGTGCCCTTTTATCCCGCTAGGACTTCCTGTTATCTTGCTTTTCCCGCTCATGCTTGTTGATGTCATCGGGCCATTGGTGCTTGCATGGTTGACACATGTTCCTATCACAAGTTAGGGTATGAACTGTTACCAACTTTCCTTGTATCTCCCGCTGAAATCATCGGGGAACCTTTTCTCGTATGACCGACACGTGTCCCTATCTGGCTAGGGTAGGTCGTGAGTTGTCCCCTACTTTCCCGCCTGATGCATACGGAAACTGATCCGCATGATTGACGCGTGTCCCTGTATAGAGTAGGGTAGGTTATGAGCTGGCGTGCCTTTCCCGCTTGACTTTGTCGGGTGCTTGGTTCGCATGATCGACACGTGTCCCTCCCCTAGACTAGGGTAGGATGTGAGCTGTCCCTGCCTTTACCGCTTGATGCGCCGGGATCGTAGTTTCCTAGACATCCCGCTCCAGGTGTCCTTGGTACTTTTACGTTGTGCCACCCGATGGATGACACGTCTCTTCTTTCATGCCGTGAAGTCTGGTACGCCTTCTGTTCTGTCTAACTTTCTTGACTCAATCTAAGCCTTTGATCTTGCCTCGTGATCTGCTCGATGTTGGCTAGGATATGTTTCAGTGTTTCTCGTCCAGCTGCTTTATCTTGCTTCATGAAACATGATGCTACCACGTGGACGACGGATATTTGGCAGTTACAGTTGCCCCTTTTCTTTTCGTATTCTGCCGGGGTAGAATGAGAATGAAAATACCCACGTCTCTTCAGTTACTTGCTCGATTTTTAGGACGGTTACAAGAGGTGCTATAAATTTGGGGATTACTGAGGAATCTTCATTTACTCTTCTGCCTTTTCCTTTGGTTCTTATAAAGTCCCATGTCTTCTTCTTCTCTTCCAAAACCTTCTGACTCCTTGTTCTTTTCTGTTTTCTGTACTCGCCTTTATCTTTCCTGTGGTTCTATTGGAGATTCTTTTGCCTGCTCATTCTTCTGCAACTGCTTCTGTCTCTTCTGCCATTTTCAGGTAAGGTCTGGTTTCTTCTTCCACTTGTTTTGCTGTTTATCTTTTGTCTTGTGACTCAGTTTTGAATGATCATATTTTAAGAATATCTTGTAGAGACAAAAAAATATATGTATATTTTCCCCTATTCTTAAACTATGATCATGATTCCGCTTGACTATTGACGTTCGATCTTAGAGGTGTCCGTCTTCCTGCCCCTGTATCAGTTTTCGAGTCTGGGATCAGTTGTGGTTACCACAACAGTTCTATCGTCTTCTAGGCAGTGGGTGTGCTTCTGAAACCCTGGATTTACTTCTTTTTCTTGTTTTCTGGCTTGCCTCCGATGTGTGCTTTGTCTGGAACTTAGCATTCTGTTGCCTTCGATTGTTGTGTTATGCCCCGTTTTTGTACTCAGACCTGAAATCTTGAATATGCCCCGCTTATGTTTCAGATGTCGAGCTCTTAGAGAAGAAGCTTGGATCGGGATCGCGACCGTGACCGGGATCGGGATCGTGACCGTGATAGGGAACGTGACCGGGATCGTTCTCCTCGTGCTAAGGATGATAGGTCGCGGGATAAGCAAAAATCTTCTCGTCGGGATCGGGATCGATCTCCCCGCCGTAGCCCTCTTAGAAAAAGTCGTCCAAGTGCTCGTGAATCCTCTAGGCAAAGTCATCCAAGTGCCCAGGGTACTGTCAGTGGCTCAAAACGTCCTGCTGATGAAATGAATGTGGCTCAGCCTAGCAATCCTCATGTTCTTAAGGCACCACCAAAGAATTATATGCGTCCGGGGGATAGCTGGAGACACGTGGATCTGAACAATTTTAAAGCCCGCCATGGTCTTCAAAATTTCTAGGTGAGGTTTTATGGTGAATGTGATGATATGACCTTCAACATGATCAACAATTACCAGTACGATTATTTGCATTGCCTGATGACCGTCGGGCAAATTGAGGCTGGTATGTCTATTCCCTTGTATCGGCCCAATAATCCCTTCGTGATGGACCTTCTTGCTTCTCGTAATGAGGCCAAATCTTCAGCTACTCGGCATGCAGTCGTGTATAATGGAAATTGGTGGCGTATTGTGACTGAATACGGCCTGCGTCGCCAAGGTCAATCTGGTGTTCCTTGGGCTCCTTTCGATCCCGCTACCCGTGATATCTACACTGTCTCGAACTTTAATGCAACGTACAAGGACTATATGAACCCTTCCAATCGTAATTAATGGAGTGTTGGTCCCGCTCGTGCCAAGTCTGTGGCTCGGGGATATCGAATGCTGCTTGAAGACGTTGACATTGGCAAGCTGAAGCATGTTCCCGACACTGAGGGTACTGCCAACCCAATTCCCATACCAAAAGAGTAGCTTGTCAGAGATGATCATGATTTCAAGTAGTTCCGCACCCCGATCGAGATCGTTGGTCCTTGGGCGTGAGTATGGTCTTCTACTCATCCTAATGTAGCTCTTCGCACTCCTCCTCCTCAATATGAGCATTATTGTCCTTGGCAGCTGAATTGGAATCTCTTCCCCAGAGGTTATGATCAAGAAGAGAAATATGATATGTCGGGGATGAGAAACAATGTGCGGGTTATTCTTCTTTATGCTTGCGTAAGCTCTGTTTTAGTATGATGATATGCCCCTAACCTGGACATTGTTGATACGATGCAGGTTTCCAAGCGCCAGAAGACGTCTAGGGAGTCTTCTTCAGCGGTCCTTGAGGGAAGTCACGAGGGTGGTGAGGATGCTGGCGGGGATGAGGAGTCCGATGAAGAGATCATTGATCTTGGTAACGAGTCTGATGAAAATGCTTCTCCTGTACGGGATGTTGACAAAGATGTGGAAGAAGTGGATGATAGTACTCCTGATGATACTCCTTTGGGTCAAATCATCCTTCTTGGTGGTTGCACTGATGATGTTGGGGTAGGTGCATCGGGGAGGCAAGAAGTGCCCGCGTCAGAGCCCGTTGGGACCGGTAACATGGAGGTATCAGGCGGGTCCTTTTCTTTTGGTCGTCAGGCGTCTGGTTCTTCTGAAAATGATTCTAACCCTAAGTCTGGTCAAGTGTCTGCTGAGTGTCAGACCATGCCCCTGTTGCCACCGATGTCGCCTCTTTTTGAAGATGAAGTGCAATGGATGGAGGATCTATCCGGGAATAAGGAGCAGTCTGAGGAGTCTGGAGTCGTTCCTCCTATGCCCGCTGGATCATCTACTGAGCCGGTTGTAACTAGAGTCGACAAAGGAAAACGGCTAATGGTGGATTTGACAGAGCTGGACACGCGTGATAATGACGAGGCTCTGAGGAATCGAAAATCAGTTTTAAGCCCATGACCTTTCGTCAAACGGGGAATTGACATCGTAGGACCATTAGCAGTAGGAACCCGCCAGAGAAAATGGCTGATCGTTGCGACAGACTACTTCACAAAGTGGGTCGAAGCGAAGTCAACAACCAGGATCAGAGATGTGGACATTTTCAAATTTGTGTTCGAAAATATCATTTGCAGATTCGGGATACCCGCCTCCATCGTTTCCGACAACGGAGCATAATTGTCAGGGGCAAAATTCGACCACTTACTTCAAACGTTTCATTTACTTCAAACGTTTCATATACAAAAAAACAAGTTCACTCCGATCTATCCATAGTGCAATGGACAAGTGGAAGCAACCAACAAGACGATTGCCCTAAATCTCAAGAAAACGCTCGATGGATACAAACACAGGTGGTGTGAGCAAACTGTTCGATTTGCGCGCTCCACTTGGCTATCCTGCCGACCTTATCGGGGCTCTTGAGCACGACTTCAAGCGGGGCTTTTGTAGGTATTCGAACATAATGAGGCAAGAAATACCTCCTAAGCTTTTGAGTAGCAAATACCAGGTCCAGTATCAGCTGTTCAATTTTTGTGTACCGTCTTTCTGCGGTATTGAGCGTCTTGCTGATGTAATATATGGGTTGTTTTGCTTTTCCTTGGGTGCGCACAAGTACTGTACTGACCGCATTGTCTGTAGCTGCAATGTATAATGTAAGCACCTCACCTGGGATTGGTTTTTGCAAAATAGGTATGGTGGCCAGGTATTCCTTGATTTTTTGAAATGCTTTTTCGCAGTTTTCCGTCCAAGTGAATTTGCTATCTTTTTTGAGTGTATCAAAGAAAGGTTTGCACTTGTCACTGGATCGAGCGATGAATCTGCTTAGTGCCGCCAAACTCCCATTTAGCTTCTGAACTTCCTTCAGGTTCTTTGGTGATGGCATTTCTGTGATAGCCTGGATTTTGGCCGGGTCGACTTCTATTCCCCGCTTTGTGGAAAGATACCCCAAATTTTTTCCTGATGTCACGCCAAAGGTACATTTTCAGGATTCACCTTCATGTTATTTTTCCGCATTACGTCGAAGATTTCCCGAAGGTCTTTCAGGTGGTCCTGGGCAAGTTTACTCTTCACTAACATATCGTCGACGTAAACCTCCAGGTTGTGCCCTATGTATTTTTTGAAGATTGCGTCCACTAAGCTCTGATATGTGGCTCCCGCATTTCTCAGCCCGAACGACATCCTGGTGTAGCAGTACAATCCTCTGGGTGTGAAGAATGCCGTATGTTCTTGATCCTCTTCTGCAAGGGAGATTTGATTATAGCATGAGTACCCGTCCATGAAAGACATGACTCGTGCCCCGTCGTGGCGTCCACTAACTGGTCTATACTGGGTAAAGGGTAACTGTCCTTGGGACAAGCTTTGTTGAGGTTGGTGAAATCTATGTAGATTCGCACGCCCCCGTTTTTCTTTGGGACGATTACCATGTTCGAGATCCAGGTGGGTATTTGACCCGTCTGATGAATCCCGCATCTAGCAGCTTTTCGAGTTCTTTTTCCACGGCTTCATGATACTCTGGTGCGATCTTGCGTTGCCTCTGTCGATATGGCACAGTTCCCGGCTTAATGGCGAGCTTGTGGCAAGCCAGTTTTGGGTCGATTCCTGGCATGTCACTCATCTTCCAGGCGAAAACGTCTCCGTACTCGATCAACAATTGGTGTAGGCCTTGCTCTTGATCTCCATCGAGTAGTGTTCCTACCTTGATCATCCTTGGGTCATCCGAAGTTCCTATGTTCACTTCTTTGGTGGCTTCCAACGCTGTAAACGTTGGTTTGGGGGTTCCCAAGACGGGAACTTTTTTTAATTGCTATTTGGTAGCTTCCATGGGTTCAGAAGTGCCCGCTTCTGCAGTCATGGCTTCAGTCGATGTGCCCGCTCCTGATGGTACATCTGCTAGACTCTTGTCCGCCGTATCTATCAGGTATTGCTCCAATTTTTTGGCCTCCAGATCTGCTTTTCTCCTCTTCCTTTGGTTGAGTTGACTGGTCATCTTTTCTTCGTTTAGGCTTACCTCCATGGTTTGGCATGCTCTAGCAAGCATTTGGTCTCCTCTGGTTTCCATTTCTCCCCCTGATGTTGGGAACCTCAGATGCTGATGATATGACGAGGCAGTTCCGCGCAATTTGTGGACCCAGTGACGTCCTATGATGGCATTGTACGGGGAGGGCGCGTCCAAGATGCTGAAAAGCGTGTTTAAGACTATAGGTCCCGCCCTGACTGCTAGGGTGATGTCTCCTTTGGGTCTTGATGTCGACCCGTTAAACCCATAGATGGTATAAGGCAACGCCACAAGTATGTCATCAAAGAGTTCCATCTTTTTGAATGCTTCGTAATACAATACGTTAAGCAAGCTTCCACTATCCATAAGGATCCTGGTGATGTTCCACTCTGAGCTTCCCGGTACTGCAACCCCGATTCTCCCTACTGGCAGTGTTAGTACGAGCGGATCGTTGTGGATTTCAACTTCCTGATCGATGTCCTTTGCCGAGAATGTAAGAGGGGTTGCCATCCAGTCTTCCCATTCATTTTCCATAGTCATCCCGTCGACTCTAAACACCTCGTGGCTGTCCACAATTCTCTTACACCTTGCGTTGATGTCGTTCACCAATTCCGGTGGGCGCCATTCGGAATGTGTGATAGTGTTCACAATTTTGGCGTCGTTGGGAAGTTGCGCTGTCTTGTTGTGTTGAGGAGGAGGTGGTAGCAGAAGGTATTCTTGAAGTTGTCCATCATCGATCATTCTTTGTATTTGGACTTTTAAGCCTCGGCAGTTTCCGGTGGTATGCCCGTAATAAGCATGATAGTCGCTGTATTGTTTCGAACTCTCATGTCCTTCGGGTTGCTTCCCGTTGGTCCAAGGCCAGTGAAAGTTCTACCTCCAATTTCTTTCAGGATTTCTGCCTCTGGCTTGTTTAATCTGGAGTAGACTCTGTCCTCGTATCTCGGTCTTTTGTCTTCTCTTTTCCCGTCCCAGTGCCGGGGGCGCCTGTCACCTGATTGATGGTTGGATCGGGGTCTGAACGGCTGTGCTCCTGCTTGATTTGCCCCGTTTGTTGTGTTAGACGGAGCGGGTTCAATGGAGTTCGTTCTTTGTCCTGCTTTCGATCCCCGATTCTGATTTTTTGGATTGTCCTTTTGGATTTCTTCCAGGCGGATGACCCGTTCCTGTATTAGTCGAAGCTCTGCGATAGTAGTTGGGTGCCTGAGTTGGAGTTCAGTGAATAGTAAGGATCCTGAGTTTGGTGACACATAGGATTTTAGAAACTCTCCATACAAGAAACTCTCAAATGGTGTTTGTATATTTAAAATTGGATATGATTCGGCAAACTGAGTTTGGGGATTTGGAATTGGAAACTCTCATCCAAACCAACGTCATCAATATTTGTTACTATTTCTTCAATTTATTTTGTTAACCAAAATCTAAAACTAAATAACAAGTATATTAAAATAAATAAATATTGTATGTATCCAACATGAAATAGTTATTAAAACAAAATTTAATTTTTATTTCAATTCCACATTTTTAGGTCTCCACATAAGATATATACAGTACACCCAAACGACATTAGAGATGCTTTTTTTGGTTTTTTTTTTTTTTTTTTTTTTTTTTTTTTTTCGTTTTTGTTAATAACCTCAATTGTTGTTTTAAAAGGGACATTTTATAAGTACCCCTGTTTGAAATTTGTCAATCTAAAGTACCCTCACATTTTTAAACTTTTCTAAAGTACTTTCATTTTAACCGTTTTTTTTATTGTAGCGGTTTCCATCCATTTTGAGGGTTAAGTGTGAGGTGGCACTTGCAAATTGTCTAATTCACCCTTCACATTCAACCACCACCACCTGAACCCTTTACCACCACCACATGAACCCCCTACCACTACCACTTAAACCACCACCACCACCACCTTAACCCTAAACCACCATTTAAACCCCTACCACCACCACATGAACCTCCTACCACCACCACCTAAACCCTGAACCCCCACTCCTACGACCACCACCGAAGTAGCGAGGGTTCCGGGGTATCTTATAATTTCACAATCCATTTTAACATGTCAAACTTATTTTGACTAACTTAGATGGAAAACAAACGAAAAAGGTACTTTAGAAAAGTTTAAAATGTTGGGGTACTTTATGAAAAATTCCTTTTTAAAACCCAAACCCCGTCGGAAAAGTAAAAGCATCACCGTTTCCCGGACGGTGGGTCCGGGGGAGTATAAAACTCAAGCCTCAGGGCATAACAACAACCACGCCCAAACACAGTTACACCTCCGATTGTTTTCTCTCTCTCCGCAATTTCGTGTGCCCTCCTCCTCCATCTCTGACACCTTCCGGAGATCCTTCAGAAATCAAAGTGAGTTTCTTTCGTTTTTGCCAGATTAATTACCATGATTGCACTAGATGGATACTCTTATTGAATTAATGATTTTAATATATTAAATATAGGATTTTTAATCTTAAATTTGTCATTTTTTTTTCTTCTTCCAGTATTCTTGTTGTTTCAATCAAAGATTTTGTGGTTCTTGTTCTTTAGGGTTTAACACTGCAACAGTTACAGTTCTTGCTGTTTAGTGCTTAATCATGTCAATGAATTTTGTTTTTTATTCTGATTTCAATTTGTTATGAATCTAGGTCATGCAGTTATCCGTGGTGAATTCTAATTTATGTTTTGGACATTATGATTTAAACAAACCCTATATTGGAAACTCGTTGTTTCCTAAGAAGAATCTGTTTCCTCCCAAGAAACTTGTATTTTCGGTGTTGAAGAAGCAAAAACCACTGATTGTCAAATCCTCCGTCGAGTATTTAGCGAAAACATGCGATGAATTGGCTGATCAGATGTTTCAGTCCCTTGCATCTTTTGAATCTTCTATCAAAGATTCAATCAAAACATCTGCTGCATTCACTAATAAGATGTTTCAGTCCCTTGCATCTTTCGATAGATGGGTAAGTATTTTATTAGTTCTTCAACTTTGCAATTCTTGAAATGTTTTGGTTTTGTTCTGCTTGCTAAAGAATCTGTTCTCCTTAGGTTTTACAATCTCTATCCAACTTGATTCCTTTTAAACCCAAAGCTAGTATACTCTTTAGTGGATTCTGTGAAGAGGGAGATTTGATACAGTTGAACCACGACGGGAACCTCATAATTGGAGTTGTGCAGCACATAGGGTTTCTGGAGACGACACTCATAGGTCCTGTAGGATTAGTTATTCTTCAAAACTTTAAAATTGATAAGTACTCGATTGAAAATAAAACTGACATGGTGGCTAATGAAAAGTGGTTTGGATTTGGATTTAACACCCTTCTTAGTTGCAAGACTAAAGAACCTTTTAAGTTCATGAAGGAGATTATTTCTGTACTCGAGAAGAATGAAATTACTAAAGACAATGACGAACACAATGTGGTTGTCGAACTGCCGAATAATAAGGTATTGTGTAGTTATATTTTTCGTTTTGTATTTCTTTTTTGTCCAAATTATTCGCTGATATGTCGTCTATCAGTCGTTGATCGAGATGCTGCACACAATATCTGTAGTGTATGAATTTTCTAGTTAATTCTGCTGATTTGGTCGATATGCTGGTGTAGACTTTTTAACACAATTCTACTGTATTTATTTTATATGTATTTATTGATAGTATTTGTTTTTTTTTTTCGTATACAACCCGTGTTTAAGACTGTTAGGTTATGAAGTTAGGGGAATGGTCCTTCGACAATGTAATTGTGACATTATTTCACAATTTCGGTACTACACATTTTTTTTTTTTTTTTTAATTTTTTTTTTTTAAACAATGACAATGAATTTGAAATCATCTTTTAAAATATAGTCCTCTTACAAAGTTCTACATTCCAATTCAGAATGAGCAATCCGAGACGTATAGCACCACCATCTACCACTCTAAATGTTAGCTGATGAAATACAATGGTTAAAATTAAGGTTGGTAGATTTTGTGTCTCTAAATGCACTAATTCTTGAATGGAATGTAGAGTTATATAAGAGGAATATATAACCAAAATATTAGCTTCAAATTCATTGTCGTATGAGTTATATAAAAATACTGGCACCGAAGCTGTGTCATAGTGCAAGGACTACATCGTCAGCGGATCCTCCCCCGAAAGTTAAACTAGTTTATTTGTCTCTTGCATGTTTTGAACTTTCAAACTTTGAAGTTAAAGTTGATCGGTCCTCTTACAGGCTTGTGAACAATGATATATAACATGTAGTCTTGCTTGAGTGTTCGTTATATCCAGAATACGCTACATTAAAATTATTGTTTAACATAAGATATAATTACCTGTTAGTTATAAAATCACAAGGTTAGTTATGTACCTTGGGTATCATGCTTTTTGTAGGTATATCACTCTTTGCTGAGTCCAATACACCGTGAGTACGGTAATGCTATCTTCTAGTATGTTGTCTGATGCAATTATTTTTCTGTACAGATCAGAGTTGTATGCTATGTAAACAGTTCGAAGCTGCAAATTCCTCTGTTTAAGAGTTACCTTGAAGTTAGTGAACAGGTCTTTGCAGATATTGATAAGAATCTCTATAAAAATAAGACCGTTGCAGATTATCTTAGATTTTGGTGAGGAGTATCCTCAATTTTGAACGAGGTTCTCCTGAAATCAATTGTAAATACTCCCTCCATCCCACATTAATTGAGCTACTTGTTTTTTCATTTAAGTCTAAAAAAATAGACTTAAATGAAAAAACAAGTAGCTCAATTAATATGGGACGGAGGTAGTATATAAGAAATTTTTTAATGCTAATGTAATTTGATAGTCTTGGTTACTATTTTATTTATTTTAGTATCCTATTGTTTTTCTCTTTTAGTTCTTTCTATCCTAAAGGGCTTGCAAATTTTGCTGATGTTTTTCCAAGGAATGTTGGATTTTATTGGGCCGGCCGAACGAAGCGAGGGAGGACCCTATATATGGTGACTTTGTGTCAAATGTAGGGTAAAAAGATTTTGGTAGGAGACCTCCTAAGTTACTAAGTTACCATATGTTTTAAAATCCTACGAAGGTAAATAGCGTAAATGAACCAAAGAGGAAGGCTAATTAGGTAATACTGTTTCAAAATATTAATATCTTTTATTTGTTGAGGGTAAAAATGTACATTAACTTTAACCAATTTTAAAACATTAGTATCTTTTACAATGCACGTCGGATTTTCGTAAAAGAAAGCTCTTTAAATTATCTACGCAATGAGCATAAACATCAATATCAATTTTAAATTTTTTGCCTAAAAGATCGTTAGGTTAACTTTCATAGCTATATATACATATTTGTTGTGATTTGTGAAGAGTAAAGCACATGCTTGCATTCAGTAATTATTCTTTTAACATCTCCTCGATTAATCTTCACCTCTATTAATCAATTTTCATTTTTGTCAAGAATTGCAAAGAGATGTATGACCTTTGAGTCGCGTTTTCGGTTACGTTTCCGGCAGAAATTGTACTATACATAAAATTGTCAGAAAAATTCTAAACATTTTCAACTGAATACAAATTTTGTTTTACAAATTTGTCCGAACATCTGTTTTGCTTACATTTTTTTTTTTGCTTTACAAATTCTTTGTTCTTTCGTCGATTTCTTCTGACGGACGGCCTATCCACCGTGGCAGCGGTTATCTAGTGAAACTAGATGGAATTCCATGGCTTAAGCATCCACAAAGAAGTTGTGGTTCTTGATGGAAGTGATGCGTTGTTAGAGTTGATCCAATTGTTATCTTCTGAAAAATTTGCACCTGCTGTCACTATTTAACAAGTTATATCAAAATTTTGTAACTTTTTTCTAAATTTCTGAAACTTTTTTAATTATGAACCATTTCCTATGAAAATAATTATCTGAGCAATGTCTATTGCAAGTTTTATGCTTTTCTAATTAGGACCATTTTTTCTATGAAAGTAAACCAAGTTTTTCCGAGCATGGTCTAATGCAAGTCAATCTCTAAATTTTCGTCAGAGTTTGAAAAATCTTTGCAGAGATTGATTGAATTATTTGTAGAAACAAGGCAATTGTGGACTATCCTAAATATTGTTATTGTTGAGGCCAAGTCAAAAGATATTTCAGTAATAATTTCTTTTGTTTTGGATTAAATAAAATTCAGAAACGAATCCATTTAAAACTAATCCTAAATACCCTTGTAAACAACATATTTTACCATAGTGCCATGCTTAATAACGCATAAATGCTGCAAAGAATTACAAAATATGGCACTTACTT
>JAJJMA010053318.1:0-10427 GCA_023529015.1 Papaver nudicaule | reverse complement strand
CTAAGTATGATAGTAGACTAATGTTTGTAGCGGCTTAATACAATGTGGATGGGGTCCTTGAGTTTTTATGCGAGATAGTGACTTCCTAGTTAGCAAAATTCTTGTGTCTTGCATTACTTTACATTCTGCAGTATATTTCTGTGATCGATTTGATTAAACTAATTGCAAAGAAATATGTTGTCAACCTTTGAGTGAATCCATTCTCTTTTGAGATTTCCAAAGTTTTTTTTTTTTTTTTTTAAATTCTGATCTTGAATAAAGATCTCAACTAAGGTTGTACTTGAATTTTGATTTTTGAGATCGTCCAAGTAAATATCATATAAGTTCATGAACATAAAAAAAAGTTAGTGGGGTATCCCTTCCTTCTCAATTGGTATCAGAGTGGCAAACACCTTAAGACGTAACTGTTCGTGTTTAACATCCTACAAAAGAATGAGAAACCTTTTTGGGAAAATTATTGTGACCACTGATAACTTATACTAGCATTTGTTTAATCGGTCCCATAATTTTTATAGTTCAAAGGCTCGTTCGGAACTCCACCGTGCAATATTCCTAGCCAACTTCTCATGCTTAAATCAAGACATAATAAAATTCTTCATCATTCTAAGAATATTCAGAATCACTTAGAGATTCTTGTTAAGAATACCAACAATTTTTGTAAACAAAAATCTTCATCACTAACAAACGCTGCTTTGGATGTGGTAAAGTTGGTCATCTTAAAAGAACTGCAATTTATATTCCTGCAAAAGAAAGTTCGGAAATATCACATCAAATACCTGCATGATTACACAACCTCTTAGGGTATGAATAAGCATAAAAAGGTAGATCACTCCAAACTTGACGATGAGGGTTGTTACAGCATGGCTCGGTCAACCTCACTAAGTGTTGGTATGTCAAGCTCAGTTGTCAAGTTTAGTGATCAAAACTCGGTCGCTTGAAACACACATTAGGTAAAGACTTCATTAAGTTAGCGTTAGGTTTTGAAAGATGTTTGGAGGGACTATTTGAAGAGTCGAAGAAGATCGAGGAGCAAACGAGGATATTCAGCTTCGCATTCAAGAGGTTAGTGAATCTAAATAACGCGATTCCTTTTATCTTTTACACTTGTGCTACAAAGACAAAACATAACTTAATGCTTGAGATTTATATTATAAATTGATCACTTGTGATTAATGTGTCTTAAGATATAAATCCACGATATCGCTTGCGGTATTCGCGGTTGTAGTTATGACATCTAATATTACTTAGAGTTTTCTTTTCTTCTCATCTTTAAGTGATATAAGGTTTTTCTAAAACCTACGAGTTGGATAATATAGCAGTCTATATGATGTTGTCTCAGTAGTCTTACGGGATTATATTGATCATAGTGTTGTGTCTCGACTTACCTTATCTGACTCTTTCGGATTGTTAGTATGTATTTGTACGAACTAAAGTAATCGAGGTCGTGACTCACACTTATGTTGTGTAGACTGCACATACTGCTTTTCTGAGTTCGAAGTACTATATCTTTGTTTGGCTCTGATTTATAGAGTTCGAAATCATACAATTGATTTTGGACATATGAAGATCTAGAATGCCATATTACTTTAGATTTCAAAACCATATTCCTAGTTTTCTTTCTTATGGACTTTAGAGTTCGAAACCACAATGTGGGTTTTGGTAAAATATACTTTAATGTTCGAAACCATTATCTGGTTTTGGTCTATGAGCTATTGCGTTTGAAACTTAAATCTAAATTTTGACCATAAGAAGACTTGGGTTCAAAACTATGTTTGGTGGCTAACAGGGACTTGAGAATCGAGACCAATGTGTCTTGACAATATGTGAGTTCTAAAGGTCTAAATGAAAAAGACTTCGGTAATATTCCTAAAGGTTTATGTGAACCGGGAAATATACCTGTGCGTCAAGGACAAAAAGGTGTGATGTTGAAACGTTGCTTGACCACATGGACTCTCAAGTTCGACACCAAGCATTTGTAACGAATTTAATATGAGTTCTTTGTTTCGAAACCTCAATGCGGTTTTGTTGAACAGGAAATCTAAAGTTCGAAATCAAGTATTGGTTTCACTATATGGAATCTACCATAATTTGGTTTTGTTCGTATGTACCCTAGATTCCGAATTCTAACATTTGGGTGTTTGCCAAACAAGATGTAGAGTTCGAAACCTAAATAAGGTTGTCTCAGAAAACGTATATCGAAGTTCAAACTTTATCTTTTTGATTTGTGCGAATTAATGAGTTTGATATTGTTAGTTTGAAAATATATGTGTGCTTAGATTTGAAAATCATCTTATGGTATTATTACTTGCAAAGGTCGACATCATCTTTGAAAATGTCAACATCACTTCATAAGGATTCTCTGTACGGGCCAGATTGATATTTTAGGGATCAGGTCCAAATGGCTTAAAACAATGTATCATCGCAGAGATGGACAAGACTTGTGTGTTAAGCTTAAGTAAACACGTAGGTTCAAAGACATTCTTTAGGCTAAACATTTAATGGGATATCTTTTGTTAAATGTAAAAATGCAAAAGTGTTAGATTTCATTAAATGTAATGAATCTATACGAGGAATTTCGAAACTAAAAGAGATGTGCTTTAAAGAATTTCCGAAATTACTTTGCCTTATTTCAAAGCTAAGCCTTGGTCATATAAAAAGGAGTTTGTATCACTCCTTCAAGCTTTGTCGCTCTACCAAGTTTCATTTTTCGGAAAAGGAAGCTTGTGACCCATTATTCCTTTCAGTACGCTAGAACTTTTGTTCTCCATCTGGATTAGTGTGGAAGTCTTCCCTAGAAGTACCTCTTCAAGGAAACTAGTTTATGTTTACTACAATAGTCTTCTTTGTATTGTACTTGTGTTCTGTTCTATCACGTCTATCAAAGTCTTACGATCTTGTTTATTCTAAGGTCCTTCTCTTCTGATATTAGGCCACTCAAGATCGTAGTGATTAGAACATCTCTTTATCTATATATTGACCTGGATTTGTAAGCAAGCTTCTTTCGGTTTGTGTGCCAAACAAATAGATATCCAATGGAATCAAGATCGTTATTTTGGATTTTCTGTTATGCATGTACTTTGTTCATCAAGGTCATCATATTGTACGCATCCAAAATTGCTTGATTTCAACTGGGACGACAAGGTTACTCTTTGATTAATAACGAGAGTTTGGTTTCTAAACCTTGTTTAATATCTCGAGGGGTTTATTCCCAAGTAAAATTAAATAGCCTCGCTCTTGGTGTAAAATGACTTCGGTGAATTTTTTGTTAGTTACCAAGGATATCATTTAGTGGTTTGACCTGTCGCTATTTGGTTGTTGTCCGTAAAGATTGTAGTGGTCCGATTGGAGGTCGGGTAGCGATAGTCTCCAAGAAGGACTGTGGAACAACTCTTAAGGAAGATAGTAAATGACGTATATTTCCTCAATAGAGTACATGTGCGTGATCACCTTGATGTGGTTGGAGGCGCAGGAATACTGAGGGGAAGCTTTGTGAGTAATAGTCGTATTAGGATCATCTTGTTACAACCAACTAGCCTGAAGTCTGAGAGTAGGTGTGTTGGTTGTTTAATTCTTAAGAGTATTCAAAACTGGACTAGGTCCCGGGGTTTTTCTACGAGTTTGTAGTTTCCTCCTTAACAAAATTCTTGTGTGTACTTTACTTTATTTCTGCATTGTAATTAATTTGTTATTTATAATTAAAGTATCGTTCTTGTATGTTGGCATAGTCTTTCGGTATCTTGTATTGATTCCTGTTGTGTGATTCAATCAGTTACAAAAGAGATCTTGTTCTTGAATTCTTGGAATACAGGAACCGTTCAAGGTTGATCTGATAGGTTGTAAAATTAAAGATTGGTAGTATACTCGGTACCCTCGTCTTTTCAATTGGTATCAGAGCAGGCAAACACTTTAAGATCTAACAATCTGTGTTTGGCTTGATCCAGCCTATAACAAAAACATGATTAAGAACAATGATTCAAGTTCTGTTAATGTACCTCCAAGATTTCACGGGACAAACTATCTCTGGTGGAAATCGGCCGTGAAATTTTTTCTTTTGTCCAGAGACTTTGAAACATTGATCATGGTTGTCAAAGGCTATTCTCGTCCATATGCTGAAGGTTCTACCACCGTGTATAAAGAACTTGAACATTATGTGACCGAGAAACAAACAAAAGCTAAAAAACATTCTGATGGATTGAATGCTATTATTCATGTGGTCACTCTCAATCTATATCACCACGTTTCTATGTGTGAAACCTCGAAAGAGGCTTGGGATATACTGGAACCCGTATTGAAGAGAATTCTTCTGAAAAAGAAGCCTGACTGCAAACTCTCGTTTCTGACTGAGAAAATCTTCGTATGAGTGATGATGATACTTTTGAGGAATTCTCTTAAACTTTCTAAAATAGTTAATGCTTCATTTTATTTGGGGAAAGCTATTCCAGAAAAGGATACTGTGTGTAAAATTCTCAGATCATTACCATCAAGATACGAGGCTAAAAAACATGTTATCCTTGAAGCTAACAGTGATCTCTCTTGGTTAACTCGAAGTACTTTAGTTGGAAAGTTGAGAATTTTTTTTATCATGAACGTTTATCTGAAAAAGATAAGAATCCTCTTTTTAGTCTCAAAGAAAGCAATTGCTCAGAAAAGCCTTTTGATAATTGTGAGAAGGACAGCGATTCTGAGGCTAATGTTGAAGAACTTGTGTCTCTCTTTTCACAACAATTCAAACGACTCTGAAGACAAAATAGAAGGAATGCTTCTAAACGTTCATGGACAGCTCCTCGAAAGAGAAATTTTCCAGCAAAAGAAAAAGAGGAAACCTAGGATGATGATGACAGTGTCTCACAATGATACAAGTGTCAAGGTTTCAAACATATTTCTCCTAATTTTCCAAACAAAGATCGGAACAGGAGAAGAAAAACATATGCTGCTAAACTTGACTATACATCTGAAACAAAATCAACCACTGAACATTTTGCAACTATTGCTGAATGTAAGATGAACAATGTTTCCAGTGATAATATATTTTTTCATCATATCTTGAAAAGGTTAGATGCACAAGAATCAATGTTGGAATCTTTTTCTCAGAGGATATAATCTAGAGAAAAATGTTATGATAATTACATCAAAACATCATAAGTTTTATGATATTTTTTCGAAACAACTAAATACTATTGAACAAAATTTTGATTCTCTTCAACGAGATGATGAAATTCTTGTTTATCTATGTAATGATATTCTAAAATGTCAAAATGACATCAGTAAAATAAGAAACATTCCTTCTCAAGATTACAAGAAGAATAACAACAATGTATATGGTTCAAGAAAAAACACTAACACTATGAGAAGCACTCCATCAAGTAAGAAGCGCAGAGATCTGTGTGATTCATCTCAACAACAAAATCATAAACCTAATGAAAGCTTTTATAAAAGGTTAACTGATCTCTCAAATATCAAGAAAAATGGAAGACCTCAACATCGTCGTTATTCTACTCCTCAAAGAAACTATTCACATTCTAACGATTCGAATCCTCTGGTCATGCCTTCTGTGGAAATGATCGAAATGGACAATCTGATAACAATACAAATGTTATTTCTAGAATGGATATGAAGATTACTAAACTTAATTCAAACTCCTCAAGCATGAACGTAGTTAGTAATTTTAATTCTCAATCTGTTAATTTTTCTGATACTGGTAATTCCTTGCTTTTATCAAAATAACAAACAAGATTGACACATGTGTTTTACAGATTCAAGGAGTTATTTTCTTTTATTTTAGACATTCACTACTTTGGAAAGTATCAGATTTTATTCCTTAAATGTCTGTTTAACACATTAATGTAAATATGATATTATTTTCGAAATTTATTGCTTATATTCTAAAATATTCTCTCATTCAATTCTTGAATTCTGGAGGATGTGTATATTGGAAACAATGTGCACTCTAAGTCTAAGATCATTGAAAATAGTTCATTTCTGGAACTATGTCTTCTGCTGGTAGTGATTCTCACAAATTAAGTGAAGCATGGACTATCTTGTTTCGCAACAAAAGAGTCTGATTCGAATCAGATGATGACAATACTTGTGTAAGCAATGAGAAATCTGAAGATTCGAACAATGGTCTCACGTTTTCCTCCATTGAAGAATGCATCAAGGATATCTCTGCTAAAATGGAGATTGTGTTGAATGAGGTAAAAACTGTTGATAGAGAAATGAGAGATCATGTGAAGACTATGAATGAAAACTTCATCTGCTTTGAGAATATGACATCTTTACTTGAAAAAGACTGAGAAGTCTATCTAACCCAACGTGTTGAAGAAGAAGTCGTTCCTCAAACACCTGAGAAATAGTTGAGCATTTGAATTCATAACATTCTCATATATGCTCTATGTTATTCGAAATTATTAGTATTGAATAAAATAAAATAAAAATTATTAGTATTTAATTGTTTGTTAGTTTATTCGAAAATCACAAAAAAATAACTTCGTATTTGGAATGCAATACATGATTTAATATTTCCGAATCCACTATGTGAATGTGTTGCAGGTTATCAAGATTATATTTTTATCTCGTTGTGAGCCGAATCTATATAACGTAGTAAATATCTTGATAATTGTGGCCTCCTTATGTTTGTGGTTGTTATGTTTGTACTAATGACTTTGTACGCAGGTATAAGTATAACTATGTAAGGAGGAGATCGATTTGTATGCTAGTTACGAGTACTATGTGATTCCTTGATGCCTAATGGCAAGGATTATAGTATACGCATATAAATCAGTGATTTTTGGTATCATCTAATATGACTATGAACTTGTTCGGAAAAACCAAAAATCATGATCTCAATCTTTATTCTGTTAAAGATTGGCTAACTGTTGTTCTCATGTCCGAGGGAATGACAACCAACGGGGGAGAGTTCTTTTGTGAACTTGTGCTTAATCGACATATATCTTTAGGGGAGCGTGTTGTGGAATTTACAGGGAATATATTTTAATAGCTGCTTTTATTTTATATATTTCATGATAGCTTACTTGTGCATATATATATATATATATATATATATTGTTTAATTGTCGAAATGCTGAACCTTGACTTGCGATCATTCTTATAAGTTAAATCGAGTTTCTCGGAACTTGAGTATTTTTCTCAAATACCCTGGTATTTTCGAACCTTTGTCAATTCTTTTGACAAAAAGGGAGAGAAATATTGATAGCTTGACTTGTTCAGTGCTTGGTTGATGACATTAAGCAGTATCATATGGGGAGAAAAATATATGTGCTTGTAATGTAAAATGAATGAAAGCATTGTAGATTTTCGCATTACTACAGCCGATAACAACACGTCTTACATTTAGGGGGAATAAGTGTATTTGTTATCATCATTGATTTCAATAGTACATATTTTGTTCGTAGACTGACATATTTTGCAGGTGCTATTGAAGAACTGCGTCGTCAAGCTAACGAGAAGAACTCGAAGATTAGAACTCATGTTTGCGTCTTTTGCGTTATTCTATGTAAATAGTTTTTGTCACTAAAATTGACGAAGTGGGAGATTGTTAGAGCATGGCTCGGTCAACTTCACTAAGTGTTGGTATGTCAATCTTAGTTGTCAAGTTAGTGATTAAAACTCGGCTGCTTGAAACACACAATAGGTAAAGGCTTCATTAAGTTAGCTTTAGGTTTTGAAAGATGTTTGGTGGGATTTATAGTCACTATTTGAAGAGTCGAAGAAGATCGAGGAGCAAACGAGGATCTTCAGCTTCGCATTCAAGAGGTTAGTGAATCTAAATAACGCGATTCCTTTTATGTTTTACACTTGTGTTATAAAGACAAAACATAATTTAATGCGTGGGCTTTACGTTATGACTTGATCACTTGTGTCTGTCTGTTTGTGCGGAAACAAATTCTCACCCAAACACATGAATATTGAGGATGATTTTACCCTCCACTTGATGAATAAGATGGGGAGGAACCTACAAAATAAAACAAAAGGGCTCTGACGCCCCAAGTAAGTAAGAGATTTAGGTACAGGAGTTCTTAGGGTTGGATCTCATACATTTTGGGGATTAGATCCCCTGTACTTATATTGAGAATAAATTTGGCCGGGAAGGCATCTAGAAATTTCTAGAGCTTTCTTTGGGCCAATTAGCGGGATTTAGGCAATTTTATATAGGGTACACACATCGCTCCCTCTGAACCTCCGACTTGTTGTGGGGTTAGGTTTCCCTTCCCTTTTGCACTAACGGCCCGCCCCCAGCATGAGTTATGGTTTTCGTAGTAACTGTAATTCGCCCCAGTAGTTTGTGAATGTTAGAGCATGGCTCGGTCAACCCCACTAAGTGTTGGTATGTCAAGCTTAGTTGTCAAATTTAATGATCAAAATTCGACCACTAAACAACACACATTAGGTAAAGTCATGAGTGAGTTAGCTTTAGGTTGAGGAAGATTTTGGTAGGATTTAGAATCACTACTTGAAGAGCTTAAGGAAGACTAAAGATCAAACGAAGACATCCGGCTTCATCGTTCAAGAGGTTAGTGAATCTAAATAACGCGATTCCATTATCTTTTACACTTTTGCTACAAAAGACAAAGAAACATAACTCTCTACTTGAGCTTTACGTAATGACTTGATCACTTGTGATCAGTGTGTCTTAAGATATATTTCCACTTTATCGCTTGCGATATTGTTGTTGAAGTTATGACTTTTCATATTGCTTAGAGATTTCTTTTCTTCTCCGTCTCTAAGTAATATAAGGTTTTTTCCTAAAACCTTCGATTTGGATATAACAATGTGATGTTGTCTCGGTAGTACTACGAGAATTAATCCATCACAGTATTGTGTCTCTACTTACCTAGTCTGACTCTGTCGGATTGATTAGCAAATACTTGTATGAGTTAAATGTAAGTGAGATCATGACTCACACTTATGTTGTGGAGACTCGATATACTGTTGTTCTGAGCATCGAATGCCACGTCTTGGTTTGGCTCTGAATACTGAAGTTCTGAATCATTTACTTGATTCTGTATATGAACATATCGTATGCCATATCATACTTCTGGATTCCGAAACCATATTCTTGTTATCTCAAATTATGGATTTTCAATGTTCGAAACCTCAATGTAGGTTTTGGTAAAACTAAACGTTGATTTCGAAACCATAATCTGGTTTTCATATCCGTGAGCTATTGGTCCGAAACTTAAATATTGTGACCAATGAGAGAACATGAGTTTGGAACTATGTTTGTTGGCTAACAGTGACTTGAGAATCAAGATCAATGAATCTTGATCATGTGAGTTCTAAAAGGTCGAAAAGACTCTGGGGTTTCCTAAAGGTTTATGTGAAACGGGAAATATAACCTGTGCGTCAAGGCTAAAAAGGTATGATGCTGAAACGGTTCTTGACCACATTGACTCTCAAGTTCGACACCAAACATTTGTGATGACTCCAATATGTGTTTCTTGTTTCGAAACCTTAACCAAGGTTTTGTTAAACAGAATCTAGATGAAAACCTCACTTTGGTTTCGATATATGGAAACTTGATTTGGGAACCTTAATTCGACTCTGGTCATATAATGAACTATAGATTTCGAAACCTTAAATTGGTTTCGGCCAAACAATATGTAGGTTTCGAAACCTTAATATGGTTATCTCAGAATGCGTATTTTCGAAGTTCAAACTCTATCATTTTGATTTGTGCTTCAACGAATTAATGAGTTTGATACTCTCAGTTTGAAGTTTGAATTAGTTCATCTTCAATGTACAACTAAGTTGGCTTGAGTCATCATCAGAAATATGGTTAGTCGCTCTAGTTAGTAGTGAAAAAGCAGGGGTACCGAAATACAACCAACTTTTCGTTGGGCTCGTGAGACTTATGGTCAGATCTGGACGATCTCAAAAATCAATATCCAGATCTGTTAACTTGAGTTTGGATCACAAGGACCAGTCCAACGCAAGACAGGGTCTTGGTAAATCCAAGGGATGGATTGAGGACAACGATCAGGTTTATAATAACGTACTTCTTGTGTTTGCTTTAATTATATAATCAGAGAATATAATGCGGAAATTAAAGCACACAAGACACCAGAGATTTTTTTAACGAGGAAACTACAACCTGTAGAAAAACCGCTGTTAAAGGCTTGTGTCAATAATTCCGTCTTTGCAACCTCAGTTATCAACTGTATGTTTGAACTGTCCTTTATCAGTTTGACATACACAAAGTGACTTCCTTCGGATTTCTCCAGGTCATACGGAAATCTACTTACAAGCGGGGGCTGACAAGTAAACCGAGTAAACTATGCCCAACTTGTCTCTACCTCAGTTGTACACGAAGAATCACTTAAGAAACTTATACAACTGGAGCTAACTAGGTCTTACAACACCGAGTGCAGCCGTGCGTTGCTTCCTTTCAACCTTGTGTGTAACGTATC
>JAJJMA010053312.1:0-20111 GCA_023529015.1 Papaver nudicaule | reverse complement strand
TTTGATAGGCGTGTAAAACACCTCTCTAAGCATCAATCGATTATGCTTTCTTTGCAAGTTTTCGGGTAAATTTATATACTATTAGTTATTTTTTATATTTTATGGGAATAATGGAGCTGAATCAAGAAAAGGAGAAGAAATCATTAAGGAGCAAGAGCAAAAGAGAAGAAAGGCCAAAGACCGACTTCTACTGACTCAAATAAGGATTTTCTTGGCTCTATCGTGAAGAGAATTGAAATACAAAGTCAACGGCGAAAGAATCAAATCAATCCGAGATCGGACGAAGAAGTTATGAGCAAAACAGTCGAGTAAAAGAAGAAAAATCAGAAAATAGACTAAAAACGGGAACTGCTACAGGGTGTCCTGTTTATTACTAAGGGGAAACCCGACGCGATTTGACTTGCCTTAGAAGCAAAGAAAGAAGAGTTTGAGGAGGTTGGTTTCCTTGGATGTGAATAATTAAGAGCCTATACAAAGGGAAACCTAGACATTATTTTTGACATCTTTACATTTTGTTTCCTACCCTTTGGGGGAGGCTCTCTCTTTCTTCTTCTTTTATATATTTTTTTTGGGTTTTTGAGAAACCTATGATTATGTAATTTTCATCGTTATTGATTGGGGGATGTAATCGGAAGGACTAGACATGTGAATGAATCTGGCTGGTCAGTTTTAATATTTATTGAATTCTTTTATCGTTCATGTTCTACCGCACATAATTAATGTATGATGGAATCGATCTGCAATATGATTGGATGCTTATTTGTTTGAGTTGCAAATCAAGTGAATTCATGTTCATATCTAAAGCTAAATTAGGGTTTTCTATACAAGTTTGCAAATCTTGATTATAAGTAGCACTGTGTGGTTATTGCTTGTAGTGATGCATCCTAGTAATCACATGTAGAAGCTTGACCTGTGTTAAATAGTTTACTCGTAGTATTTCTGTTGCACAGATTAGCCTAATTCATAGAACTTAAAGCTCATCGGGGATTAAATTCACTTGATCACATGTCATATTAAGTTGTTCTCTGGGTAGTATTCACATATTGATCGTTATGGTATGTGATGACATAAGGAATTTACCGGAGTATACTCGCGATGAGGTACTCTAAGGCTATTGGTACAAGAAGGATTGAACGTTGACTCTGATCGATTGAAGAACTTGTTTGGCGATGGAAGATGAAACCCTTGATCAGTAATTTCTCCCTTTATTTCTTTCTTTTTATTTTTTCTTTATTTTATTTTATCAACTCAACCCCCTATGGTTACATAAGAAGTGAAGAACAAGTAACAATTCCATGCTCTTTGTGGGAACGATCTCTACTACCGCTATGCTGCTTGTTAGTATTTGTGGGAAATATCATATTGAATTAATTTGCTGGTTTGACACCCATCATGCTTCAACGAAATAATGAGTTTGATATTCTCGGTTTGGAGTTTGAATTCGTTCATCTTCAATGTACAACTAAAGTGAGATTGAGTCTTTATCAGAAATATGGATAGTCGCTTCAGATTGGTAAACACATGATTTCTGATCAATACTGTACGTGATTAAAATCTTCGTATGATTTTACTACTCGATAAAATATTCATTTGATTATTCATTTGATGTTTTTGAATTCTTGGATATCACTAACGTGACATCTATATTGGAATCGGGAATTCAAGATATTTAACATTTTGCTATTACTCGTGGAATCTCGCACCGTACTCCAATGGTATATCTATTTGCATGATTCAGAATGTCTGTTGAACCTACGTGTTCACTTAAGTTTAACACATAAGGCTTGTCCACGTCTGTTATGATACGTTTATGCAGAACGTTGAACCACGTTAGACCAGATCCCACTTCCACCCAGGTTCATCTGGTTAGCCTAGTAATACCGAAGTAATGTCAACATTGTTAAAGCTGATGACGACATTTGGAAGTAATAATATCTAAGGAGATTTTCGAAACAAAAGGACACGTTTCGAAATGAGCTCTTTCCCAGGGAGCATATTTGGTAAGCCCTATATTTCGAATTAAAAGAAATATCCAAATATACCTTATGAATATTATTTGCTTTGATTGCTCTTGGCTAAACATCTTTTGAAAATATATTTTCTTTATGAATTATATTTTTCTTAAATGTAAAATGCTAGAGTATTAGTTCTCATTAAATGCTATGAGACTAAATAAGGAATTTCAGAATTAATATGTAAATGTGCTTTGTGGAATTTCCGAAATTAAGTTTGCCTCGTTTCAACGCTAAGCCTTAGTCAATATAAATAGGAGTGGTATCTCTCCTAAAAGCTTTATCCCTCTACCAAGCTCTTCTTCGGAATTGTAAGCTTGTGTTTGTCGCTTTTCTTTTCAGTTACCTTTGAAATTTTTCTCTTGGTCTAGAATTGCGTGAAAGTCTTCTCTAGGGATCGAGAAGCCTAGAAGTACCTCTTACGGGAAACTAGTTTATGTTTACTAGTCTTCTTTGTATTGTACTTGTGTTCTGTTCTATCACGTCTATCAAACCTTGCGATCTTGTTTATTCTATGGTCCTTCTCTTCTGCTATAAGACCACTCAAGATCGTTGTGATTAGAATTTGTCAGCAAGCCGCTTTCGGTTTGAGTGCCTAAACTATAGATATTGAGTGGAATCAAGATCGTTGTTATTGGATTTGTTCTTTGCAGGTACACCGTTCTTCAAGGTCATATCATATCGTACTTGCTACAACTATCTGCTTGATTCCAACTGGGACGACTGTTAGAGCATTGCTCGGTTGAACCCACTGATATTGTTATCTCAAGTCAGTTGTCAAGTTTATGAGACAAAAATACAATCCTTGATAAGTTTACTTTACAACCTCGGATTAGGATAGTTTTAGGTAATCGAGACGAAGACTGCTGAAGACGAAGACCAGAGCTTACTACTTGATAAATCATAACGTCCTCGCTAAAGGTTAAAAAGGTTTTTCCTTTCCGTATCGTATTTACCATTTCTATCATACCAATAGTCTATGATGTTGCTTATATGATCCGAAGGTATTCTAGGATTCTTCGTCTTTGCATTTGTCACATCCGTGATATTATGTATAGGTAGAGTTCGTTGAATTGTCTCTTGAAATGACCTCAACGGTGAACGCATACATGTGTTGTTTATGGCATTCCAGAGAACGAGCAAAGTTTGTATGAACGCATTCATGAACGCGTACATACGAGTTCACAGATTCTCCTGAATTCTCCTGAACTCCATTTGACTGCTGTGTGAACGCGTACATATAAGCCATGAGAAAACTTCCAACTTTCATATCTTGAAGTTTTCGGTCTAGGCTTAGTTCTCGGACTCGTCATTACTTGGCCCATGGAATTCAACTACTTAATCCAAGCGATGTTCAAACAAGTATTTGGACCAGAAGTCGCAAGCGATGTTCAAACATGATTTGGACCAGAAGTCGTAAACCTTCAATCAAGGTTGAGTCTTCTTTAACTATTGGCCTAGTCCAAAGTTGATAGAAGATTGAGAACGGGTATTCAAGCTATGGACCTTCTTAGTTCCGGAACTTGCTTGAGCCCTACTTAAGGTTGCTTAAACTTTAAGCAAAGCCTCCCTTGGTGATCACTATAAATAGATGACCTTCTGCAAGATACAATCTTAATCCTCTACACATCTGTGTATCCTTGCATAAAGGTTGGTCGTCATCTCGAAGTCCTTTTGGACTACGACTATTGAAAGACTTCACTTGAGGATCGTGAAGCACAGGTCGGAAGTAAAATTCCTGATCTTGTATCTTGGGTCGATTGAATATTTTCAATCTTATCAAGACCAAGATTTGATAGAAACTTCGAAAGGTAGATCTTGAATCGTAAACCCTAGAAGTTCCTTAACGTATATTCACGAACTAGGTTTAATACTAAGTTCGTCAAATGTTAAGAGGTAAAGTTGTTTAGGCTAGATCAATAAGCCATATTCAACATATCAGATTTCCATTAACCTTGACTTTAAGTCTAAAGGAAATCACAATTGTATTCTTGTTTAATTACTTGGATACTTTTAGGTGTCCTGTTAGAGGCAGGGTAGCGCTAGTCTTCACGAAGGGAAGTGGAGCAACTCCTAGGCCTGTAAAGGACGTCAGCTAGGGGAATCAAGTACGTAGGTTTCTGCGGGAGCCAAGAGACGTAGGAGCACATTGGTAGCTGGGTTTCTTGTAGGGCGAATTCAGTCTCGATACATTCTAGTCCAAAGTCTGAGAGTAGGCTAGCGTCTGTATTCGGTTAATACTGAGGGTGTTCACATCTGGACGAGGTCTCGGGGTTTTTCTGCTAGGTTTGCAGTTTCCTCGTTAACAAAATTCTGGTGTCTTGCATTTCTTTTCCCTTCCATATTATATTGTCTTTGATCTATATAATTGAAGTAATTGCAAGTTTGTTGATTCATAACCTTTGAGTGAATCCACCTCTATTGAGATCTACAAGAACCACGTTCTTGTTAGGGTTCGGTTCTCTGAACTATACTCAGGTTGTTGTTTGAATATTGATTTGTGAGATCGTTGAAACAACTGTAATCAACTAGGTTCACGAAAACTAAAAGTTGGTGGTGTATCTCGGTATCCCCTCCTTTTCAGTTGGTATCAGAGTAGGCAAACACCTTGTAAAAGACGTAACTGTCTGTGTTTGACGCTTTTCGTGAATCATGAATAAAATCACCATAAATAGGGGATCTTCTGATGGGCTAGACTTGTCCTCGAACCCCAAAAGGACTGACTGGACTAAAAGGTGCCATTACTGCAATGTTGTTGGTCACACTTCACGTAGGTGTATGACACGCAAATGGGTAAGAAAAATGCTCGTGCGTCTCACACAAGAGAGCGAATCTACAACTATAGAAATTGGTTGTATTAATTCCCTTGCCTCATACCCTACTATTGAAAAATCTTATAAATTAAAAGAAGTTAGTCCAGAACATCTAGAAAGTGTCTCTGATAATCTCAAGACTAGTCTTGAAAAAGATTGTCCTACAGTTTAATGCCTCTTTGGTACAGGCTTATGAAATTCTCCTCAACAAGCTCATAACAACTCTTGTGAATACAAAAGTTGATGTCTTAATGAAGGAAAAAGGGAAATTAAAAGAGCCACGCTCTATTCTTGGTGAACCGTTGGTTCACCTCAACATAATATAATTGTGTTGTGCCTTCTCACCACTAAGAAGTACCCACTATGTTTGGTGAGAATAAAGGTAATTCTTTTAGGTACAATAAAATACAATGTTAGGGCATTGTCCGGTCAAACCCACTAGCGTTGGTATGTCAAGATGGTTGTCAGTTTTAGGTGTCAAAACACAATTCTTGATTTAGCCTACTAGAGTTTAGATTTCGGATTTGGGATATGGACTAAGTAGTAGAGACCTTGAAGACGAAGACTGTGAAGACAAAGAAGACATCAATTATTCTTCATCGACAAAAGGTTAGTAGGAGTTATGACTTTAATGGAAATTCTTCTATTCTACTTACTCTATCTTTCGAAATAGTCGGCTACTTTAGTAGTGATATTAATAGCAATTGAGGATGTGTTCTTGTATACATGACCATGTGTTATGTTGGTATTTGTTCCCGCGAATACTAAGTTTACAAGAATACATGAGATAGATTCAATACCATTTGTCCATTGCAATGGTTTGCTTGCAAATCACTTGTTGGATATGGGTGAATCTAAAGGAGTAATCTTGAGCAAGAGTCCAGTGGATTATAGCTGAGGACGTCTAACACGTCTAAGTACTGGTTAATGTTAGAGCATTGCTCGGTTGAACCCACTGATGTTGCTATCTCAAGTCAGGTGTCAAGTTATGAGACAAAAACACAATCCTTGATAAGTTTACTCTACAACTCGGACTAGGATAGTTCTAGGTAATCGAGACGAAGACTGATGAAGACGAAGACCGAAGTTTACTACTTGATAAATCATAACGTCCTCGCTGAAGGTTAGAAAGGTATTCCCTTTCCGTATCGTTTTTACCATTTCTATCATACCAATAGTCTATGATGTTGTTTATATGATTCGAAGGTATTCTAGGATTTTCGCCTTTGCATTTGTCACTCTTGTGATAATTTGTATAGGTAGAGTATGTTGAGTTGTCTCTTGAAACAACCCCAACAGTGAACGCGTTCATGAACGCGTACATGTACATATGCCACCTTTGGGATTTCAGAGAACGAGCTAAGTCTGTATGAACGCGTACATACAAGTTCAAGAATTCTCCTGAACTCTAAGGACTGCTCTGTGTACGCGTTCACATAAGCCATGCGAAAACTTCCAACTTCCATATCTTGAAGTTTTCGGTCTAGACATAATTAGTTCTCGGACTTGTCGTGTCTTGCCCCATGGAATTCAATAACTTAATCCAAGCGATGTTCAAACTAAGTATTTGGACCAGAAGTCGCAAAGCGATGTCCAAACAAGCATTGGACCAGAAGTCGCGAACCTTCGAACAAGGTTGAGTCTTCTTTAACTTTTGGCTTAGTCCAAAGTGCTTAGAAGATTGAGAATGGGTATTCAAGCTATGGACTTTCCTAGTTCCGGAACTTGCTTGAGCCCTACTCAAGGTTGCTTAAACTTTAAGCAAAGCCTCCCTTGGTGACCACTATAACTAGACGACCTTCTGCAAGATACAATCTCAATCCTCTACACATCTGTGTATCCTTTGCATAAAGGTTGGTCGTCATCTCGAAGTCCTTTTAGGACTACGACTATTGAAAAGACTTCACTTGAGGATCGTGAAGCACAGGTCGGAAGTAAAATTCCATCCTGTATCTTGGGTCGATTGAATTCTTTCAATCTTATCACGACCAATATTTGATAGAAACTTTGTAAGGTAGATCTTGAATCGTAAACCCTAGAAGTTCCCAAACGCAAATTCACGAACTAGGTTTCATACTAAGTTCGTCACGCGTTCGGAGGTAAAGTTGTTTAGGCTAGATCAATAAGCCCTATTCAACATATCAATTTCCATTAACCTTGACTTTAAGTATAAAGGAAACCACAATCGTATTCTCGTTTAATCACTTGGATACTTTTAGGCGTCCTGTTAGAGGCAGGGTAGCGCTAGTCTTCACGAAGGGAAGTGGATCAACTCCTAGGCCTGTAAAGGACGTCAGCTAGGGGAATCAAGCATGTAGGCTACTGCGGGAGCCAAAAGACGTAGGAGCACAATGGTAGCTGAATTGCTTGTAGGGTGAATTCAGTCTCGATACAGTCCAGTCCGAAGTCTGAGAGTAGGCTAGCGTCTGTATACCGTTCATACTAAGGGTGTTCACATCTGGACGAGGTCCCGGGGCTTTTCTGCTAGGTTTGCAGTTTCCTCGTTAACAAAACTTCTTGTGTCGTGCATTACTTTTATCTTCCGCATTATACTTATATAATTAAAAGTACTGCATAAATCCAATTGTTGATCATATAACCTTTGAGATTACTCGGGTGAATACTTGAATATTGATTTGTGAGATCGTTCAAGTAGTATAATCAACAAAGTTCACGAAAACAAAAAGTTAGTGGTATATCTCGGTATCCCTGCTTTTTCAGTTGGTATCAGAGCGGGCAAACACATAAAAGACGTCACTGTCTGTGTTTGACGAACTCATGAACTATGAACAATCCATTGGTTGATATTGAACTTATCCCAGATGAATCATCTGATTCATGGATTGAGTTTATCAAATCTTTATGTTATACCAAACAAAGATTTATATTCAAAGTCCAAGGACTACTTCATGGATTTCACAATGAAGAAGATTGTAATAACAAATTACGTGATGAAAAGGAAGAATTTGTTAAACAACTATATGAGCAAATCAAGCAAAACAAGATTCTTCTTGAAAAGCTTTCTTCAGCTCACAAAAATTCCTATACAGAGAACCACTATTGTGGAAGACCTGGATTAGGTTACAAATCACAATCTGACAGGACAACTTGTACGTTCTGTGGTCTTAATGATCATTATCATCATACATGCAAACTCTTTAATGAAAAACTCTCGTTAATTCGAGAACTTCACAAAAGAGCAAAAGTTGCTTGTTCCAGTCCACATCTTAAGACTGAAACACAAACTAATGATAAAAACTGCTGTCTTGGTGCTGTTGCACTAAAATCTACTTCACCCCTTCAATGGTTTCTTGATAGTGGATGCAGTAGACATATGACTGGTGATCTATCATGGTTTGTGAGTATCGATGAATACAAAGGTGGACCCGTTACCTTTGGAGATGGAAGTTGTTGCTATATCAGCAAAAAGGGCACCATCAAACTACCTGGGATTCCAGAAATTCACGATGTCGTCTACGTAAAAGGTATGACTGCAAACTTGCTCTCTGTTAGTCAAATTTGTAACAAAGGTAATAAGGTAGTCTTTAATATTGATAAATGTGACATCGAAGACAAATCCGGGAACGTAATTTTTTTCTGGATTTCGCAGTACTAATAACTGTTACCTTCTTGATATCAAGTCAAATCTTTGTTGCAATTTAACAAAAACTGAATCAACACATTTATGGCATGAACGATTTGGTCACATTAACTATCGTTTGTTAAGTAAGATAATCAATAAAGAACTCGTGAGGGGAGTTCCTAAGATTAATGCCAATGTGGAAGGTGTTTGTGGTGCATGTCAAAAGGGTAAACAACACAGAGTACCACACAGAACGTTAAGAGATATCGTAACTAAAACTCCTCTAGATCTTATTCATATGGATCTTTTCGGACCAATGCAACATTTCACTGTTGCAGGAAAGAAATATGCTTTAATAATGGTTGATGACTACACCAGATTCACCTGGGTTGCGTTCTTGAAACACAAGAACGACACCCTTGAAGAGTTCAAGATTATCGTGAACAGAATCCAGACTGAACAAGGTCGCAGACTTAAGAAAATAAGGAGCGATCGGGGTACATAATTCAAAGAAACAAAGGTATTTGAATTCTGTGACCAACTGGGTATTTCTCAACAATTTTCTCCACCACATACTCCTCAAGCCAATGGTGTTGCAGAAAGAAAGAACAAAAATATTCAAGAAATGGCTAGAGTTATGCTCCATAATAAGGATCTTCCTCAAAAATTCTAGGGGAAAGCTGTCTTTACAGCCTGTTACCTTATTAATAGAGTCTACCTAAGGTCTCGTACCCTAAACACTCCATATGAACTCTGGTATGGAAAGAAACCTAATCTTGGGTATCTTCGTGTGTTTGGTAGCAAATGCTATATTCTTAAGGACAGGGAGCAAAGAGGAAAATTCGATTCAAAAAGCGATTAAAGCATATTCTTGGGATACGCCTCTGACAGCAGAGGATTTAGAGTATTCAATACTCGCACCCAAGTGATGATGGAATCAGCAAATGTTGTAATTGATGATGTCACTGATTTTAGACAAAATAAATACATTGCTGCTGAGTTACCACCATCAGAAATCGTTTCGAAACCTGAATCTACTCCTCTATTTGTAGACGTAGTTCCTACAAAAACTGATTTTAATCCAGATGATGGTGACTCTCAACAGGAACAAGACACTCAGGAAACTGAACCCGAAACTCTTGCTAAGAGTATACCCAAGTGGGTTACCCGTGATCACACTCCAAGTGATATTATTGGGGAAGAACCACATAGAATGACAAGAAATCAAGCAAAAAATATATGCAACTATGCTTGCTACTTGTCAAACTTTGAACCAAAAAACATTGATGAATCTCTTAAAGATCCCTACTGGATTAATTCTATGCATGAAGAGTTAGATGAGCTCGTTAGACAAGATGTTTGGCAACTTGTTGAACGACCCAAAAATATCAATGTAGTTGGTACTAAATGGATATTCAAGAACAAGTCAGATGAACATGGAGACATCGTCAGAAATAAAGCTAGACTTGTCGCTCAAGGATACTCACAGATTGAGGGAATCGATTTTGACGAGACCTTTGCACCTGTAGCAAGACTTGAGTCCATTCGGCTACTCCTTGCCCTTGCTTGCTTTCTTAAAATTAAACTCTATCAGATGGACATTAAATCTGCCTTTCTGAACGGGAATTTGAAAGAAGAAGTATTTGTGGCACAACCAAAGGGGTTTGAAGACGCCAAGTTTTCGAACCATGTATGCAAGCTTAACAAAGCTCTATATGGTTTGAAACAAGCACCAAGAGCCTGGTTTGAAAAATTAACCTCATCCCTTGTTGCAAAAGGCTTTTCAAGAGGAGGAGTTGATAAGACACTCTTCATCCGAAAGATTAACAAACATATCATCATTGCCCAGATTTATGTTGATGATATTATCTTTGGATCCACCTCAAAAGGTTTAGCTAAAGATTTTGAAAATTCTATGCGCAAGGAATTTCAAACTATCAAAGTTGGTGAACTAAGTTTCTTCTTAGGTCTACAAATCCAACAACATAAAGGAGGAATAAATATTTCACAAGAGAAATATGCGAAAGATTTAGTAGCCAAGTTCGGCCTAAAGGGGGCCTCTGAAAAGGAAACACCCATGCCAACTACGAGAAAATTAAAACTAGATCCCTCCGGGGTCAAAGTTGATCAAAAACTGTATAGATCTATGATCGGTAGTTTACTCTACCTTACAGCAACCCGTCCAGACATTGCTTATAGTGTTGGATGTTGTGCAAGATATCAAGCGGATCCTAAAGAATCCCACATGAACGCTGTGAAAAGAATACTCCACTATGTAAAATACACAGAGGAATTTGGTCTTTCATATTCTTTTGATACTAATGCAAGACTTACAGCTTATTCAGATGCAGATTGGGCAGGATGTGGAGACGATAGAAAAAGCACTTCAGGAGGATGCTTTTACGTGGGAAATAATCTTGTAGCTTGGCACAACAAGAAACAAAACTCACAGTCTCTTTCAACATGTGAAGCAGAATACATTGCTGCAGGTTCGTGTTGTACTCAGTTTTTATGGATGAAACAAATGCTTAATGATTATGGAATTATCAGTGATAACACCATAGATATCTACTGTGATAATACTAGTGCCATACGCATTACAGAAAATCCAGTAGAACACTCAAGAACGAAACATATCGACATTAGATATCACTTTTGTTAGGGCATTGTCCGGTCAAACCCACTAGCGTTGGTATGTCAAGCTAGTTGTCAGTTTTAGGTGTCAAAATTCAATTCTTGATTTAGCCTACTAGAGTTTAGATTTCGGAAATGGGATATAGACAGAGTAGTAGAGACCTTGAAGACGAAGAATGTGAAGACAAAGAAGACATCAATTATTCTTCATCGACAAAAGGTTAGTAGGAGTTATGACTTTATGGATATTCTTATATTTCTACTTTCTCTATTCTTTCGAAATATAGTCGACTACTTTAGTAGTAATAATAGCGATTGAGATCGTGTTCTTGTGTAACATGGCTTTATGTCATGACCAGTATTTGATCCCACGAATACTGTGAATCAAGAATGCATGAGATAGATTCGACACCATATGTCCATTACACTGGTTTGCTTGCAAACTGTTATGTTGGATATGGATGAATCTAAAGGAGTACTCTTGAGCAAAGAGCCTATGGATCACAGCTGAGGACGTTCTCACGTCTAAGTTCTGGCTCAGCCCAGTACTTCCAGCGAAATCCGGATTTGACCTAATTTGACCAGCAGACGGTTCCCGAACCGGTTTGCGTACCAGACTCGGAAATTCTCCTGTGTCTATTTGTTCACGAACCAGTACGTGAACCTGACATGGAGATTTCACTGGTTGTCGAATTTGGAGTATATTCTTTTAGAATTTCACTCTGAGTCAAATTCCAAACTCCTTTATCTCTTAGATGGACTTGTGTAAAACATAAATACCTTTTGTGTTCCATCTAACGATCCTCAATGAGTCAATAAGATAAGATTATCTCTGGTCTGTTGTTTAATTCCAAAGCAACCTATCTTATTGAGTGTTATAAATAGAGGTGTCTACGGACAGATACCGCAAGCATCAAGCATACGTGAAGGTCCTTAGGGAAGGTAACGTAAACTCTTTTCACTTCGGTGAAAGCTTGTTGTGGTATAGTCATCCTCTATAGGTTGCAGCTCCTCTGGGAACTCCCTACGACTATAAAGACTTCCTTAGAGAGTTGGGAAGCACATGTAGGAGATTGAAACCATCTTTGGTTGAAATCGGATTAACCTGTAACCTTGGTAACCTGATCACGTTCTTGTCTATTCTAAAGTCCGTCTCTTCTGCTATACGGCTATTCAAGAACTAGTTAAGTTACGTAAAGGTTTTGAAAGGTAGCAACGCACGGCTGCACTCGGTGTTGTAAGACCTAGTTGGCTCCAGTTATATAAGTTCCTTAAGTGGTTCTTCGTTTATAACTGAGGTAGATTTGAATTGGGCATTGCTTACTTGGTTTCCGTGTCAGCCCTGATTCAAGAAGTAGATTTCCGTATGACCTGGATTTAGCAATCCGAAGGAAGTCATCTTGTTTATGGTAAACTGATAGAGGACAGTTACACCATAAGTCAACAGTTTTGGTTTAAAACCCAGTATTGCTGACAAAAGCCTTTGGCATCGGTCAAAGCAACTCCTAGGCCTGTAAAGGACGTCAGCTAGGGGAATCAAGTGCGTGACGATCTGTGGGGGATCCAGAGACGTAAGGAAGGCGACAGTAGCCAATTCGCTTGGAGGGCTTGAGTTGGTCTCTGCTACATCCCAGACCGAAGTCTTATAGTAGGCTAGTGTTTGTAGTCAGTTTGTACTGGGCGGTGTTCAAAACTGGACGAGGTCCCGAGGTTTTTCTGCAAGGCAGTTTCCTCGTTAAAAAACGTTTGGTGTCTTGTGTGCTTTTACTTTCCGCATTATAACTCTGATTTATAATTAAAGCACCAAGTAGTACGTTATTGCCTAACTGTCGAGATTACTCCAGTTAGAGGTTTGGATATTGATTTTTGAGATCGTCCAGACTTTTACCATAAGACTCACGAGCCAAAACGAAAAGTTGGTAGTATTTCGGTACCCCTTCTTTTTCAACTTTATTAGAGATCTCTATGAAAAGAAAATTGTCAAGATATGTTATGTGCCAACTGAGTAACAACGAGCTGATATTGTGCGAGTATAAAATCTGCATATAGACTTCATACTCAACAGCCAATAAATCTATGAACATCAAGTATTAACCCTAACCAAATAATCAAGGTGCAAATGTAAGACAGAAGACACAAGGTGCGATGGATGCGAACTACATCATGAATTTATTACTTTCTTGGTGTTTGATTACACAAATCTCCATTAAAGAAGAGTTCTAGATCTAGATCTAGTTTTTGGGGAAGGAGATGAGTAGAGGGGAGGTAGAGAGAGAAAGTAAAAGAAGATCCCCTCTCTCCTAGGAGATATTTCCTTTATATAGAGGAAATTTACATGATAATTACACAAATGTTATTATCTTAGCTACCAAGTAAAGAAGGTCTTCGGTGTGCCTCGTCTTCTTTTAGGTAGCGAGCGTATGTCGGTTTATCTCTTCGGCATACTTATTCCTCGGGCTTGATCTTCACTTCGGGAAGGCTTTGGTCTTGACTAGGTAACTACTTCGGAGGGATTGGTGGATCGAGGTGGCATCTCCGAACGGCGGTCCATGGTTCGCAGTCTTAGTCTTCGGCTCTCTTTGCGTTCATAAGGCGTTATCTTGCTCTTCTACTAGGATGGTGACACGTGGCTCGTCCGAATTATACCCCCACAGTTTGCTCCTTTGCTAATGGATGTTTCGAAGATTAATCCGTTAGCAAATACTTCTTGTCATAATTGATGGTATGAGACACGTGGATTCGCGAGATTCATGGAGTGTGTTGAATTGTGTTGTATCCTTTCATTTATCTTCGGTATTTTGACTTGCTTCAGCAGCTTCGAACTTGTAACATTTACGTCTTTGTTGTGTTGTCGGGGAGGTATACTTGATTGAGTTGATTGCTATTCTTTTCTCGAAGGAGATAGATGCCATGGATTGACTTTGGTGTTTGCATAACTGGGCTTCATCGATGAGGTATGGTTACTTCAAGAATCCTTTGAACTTTGAGATGACCTTCGTTGGTGTACCTTGATGTAGACAAATGATTGCTTCATGTTTAACTAGTTCGAAGGGTGGTAGCCGAGATGTTGTCGAGGTGTTTCTTTTGTTGTGATATTTTCTTCCTTCGGACTATCTTTCGAGCGAAGTGAGTTCTTGGCTTTCCACTGTTATCTAAGGAATTGAGCGGAAGAGTACAAAATGTTTTTCGAGTATGCATACTTGCTCCTACTCTTGCGTGAAGTTCCTAGACGGCTTCTTGGGCTGTTTGGTGTCGTTGTTGTTGAAGAAATGAGCTTTGAAAAATTTTCCACTCGAGATTCCCTGGTATAGTTGCCCCCCCCCTTTTGCTTTCGAAAGTGAAGGAACCGAACTTTTGTAAGCAAAAGGAAATGTTCTCCCGAAGTGTACCATCCACAAAGCGAATTTGTTATACGAGGAGGTTGGCATCCAATGGCTTTGCCCCTGCATTCTTTGTTTTGCTCCAGCTACTGCTTCGGTGTATTGACTTTTGTGACTCTTCGTTGTGAAACGAAGGATGCCATGCTCCTTTGGTGGACGAAGATTGCTATCACTTTTCTTTGCTCCTTGGGTCATTTGATGTTGCTTTCTACGAGTGGGTCTTTAGCGAAGTTCTTGTATGTACAACCATCCTCGAGCATTTTGAGAGCGAAGCCAATTTTGAATCCATTTCACTAGATTTTATCGAAGAAACCTTGGTGCATGCTCTTGCTTGATGCCTTAATGAATACTTCAAGGTAATATCTTTTTGATTTGTTTGTGCCCCTGTCTTGCATCTTTTTGCATTTCGATTCATTTGTACTTCGAGCCATCCTGCAGAATATTTCAATTCATCTTTTCTTCAATGCATAGCTTTTTGTAGTATGACGTGATCATGCACGTATTTTTCTTCGATGTATTGCTTGCCTGGTAACTCGTGATCAGGCACGAAGTTTACCTTGCAAATTATAGGCTCCTAAGGTTACTTAGAGTGCAACTTCGGGGCTTACTTCGATGTTGGAGGCAGTAACCAAGCTAGTGGGGGCGTACGGATCACCCTTCCCAAAGGCTTTGAGCTACTCGCGCTGGTTTCAAGCAAAACACTGGCTATCGAGACCATAGGTACCCGTTTTGCCTCAGTACGTTAGGTGGGTATCGAAGATACTAAGTATCCTCCGAGAGAACATGGTGGTGTTCTGATAACCCATTTATCCCAAGTAGAGGAGGAAACTTATGGTGGGTAGCTGCTATGTGTCTCGATAATAAAGTAGCACAATGGGGGAGTGCCGGTCAAGGCTGGAGCTTAGACATGGTACTGTTCTCCTATCGCGGCCTGGAGTTCAACTTCTTCTTTTCTCACTAGCCCCTCCTCAAGGTTGTGCTTGATTTTTGGAGGAGGTCCCTCGGCTGCGTAACTCGCTTGCCATTCCCGTGAATGTAAAAGCTAATTAGCTGCCTCGGGGTTCCACCCACCTCTAAAGGTAGATGTTAATCCCATTTATCGTCCCCTCGACGCCTCAAAAGAGAGGTCGTATGGTAGTGGGTTCAAATGCGTCTCGGCTTATGTAGCTTTGATGCAAAGTACCCACCGCTAACGGGGTGTCTTGTGGGTAGAGGACTGTGCCATATAGATCGTAGGGCCCTTACGACTACATGTACATCAGCTATGTGCCTGTTATTCGAGGACCTTTTATTTTTTGGCGTTTTCTGCCTTGGCGTTAAAGCCTTTTTGTTTTTGCGACGAGGCACTAGGGAGATATGGCGTCATGGCCTGTTCTCTTTTATGGCGTTAGAGCCTTAGGAGATGTGCCTAAGCAAATAGGACTTTGTTGTGGTCGGAGCTTGTTTATCCGAGGTTGATGTAATTGCTGCTTCGAGCTATCGATGCATGTTGACTGTCTCGAGAACGCTGAATATTTGCTAACATTTGTTTTGTTGATGAGATGATAGTTGTTAATAAAATACTTTCTTTTGGGTTTGCTTCCTTCAGCGAGTTGCATTATTGTGCTTTGAGGCTACTGATTTGAGTTCGTTTCCCAATCAAATTAGTCTTGCCATTCTTTGCCACCGGAGTTGCTACGGAGACGCTACTTCAATGAGATGGACTGGTTATCGGGATCGAAGGTGGGTTAGCGAAGCTGTTTGGTTATCAGCTGAACTGGCACTCCAAGGTTACTGATGTTGAGTTGTCGAAGTTTCCTCGAGTGTTTACTTCGGAGCTTGAAGAGGTAACTGATGTTGAGGCACCGAAGTTTCTTCGTTTTTGTTATACTGCTGCTTGATGACGATGACTCCGAGATTATGTACTTAGCTAGTTGTCTTCCGAGATAAGCATCGGAGTTGAGTATCGAAGGTGAGTAAACATAGTCATCGAAGTTGCATCCGAGATGGCTTCTCCGAGATTGCTTCCGAGATGAGATTGAGATGGCTTCACAGTTGATATCTTCGATGTGTTTCTTCGAGGATGATGTTGCCAAAGTGAGGCATCGAAGTAGAGTTTGGTCCGAGATAGCTGATGTTTTAAAGCATCGAAGTTTCTTCGCTGTACACAGTTTTTGCTTCCGAGATGGCAGTGGTTGATTAGTACTCCGAAGTAGGATTATTGGTGTCTTCGGATCAAAGAATTTGTTGATGGTGGCTGCGAGCTGTAGTAGCTCCGAGAACAAGGTTGGTTGATGCTCCGAGAAGAAAGTTGCTCGATGGTTGAACTTGTTTGTTCCCTCATGCAGAATGCTAATTCAGTGGTGCTTCCTTGTTACATATTGACCGTCGAGAGGTAAACTGTATGGGTTATATAAACTGGGTCATCGATGTTGAGTGTATATAATCATTGAAGGTGAGGACCGTATTGGATAAAGCTGCTTCGTGGAGGATAAGCTGTGTAGCCATCGAGGAGTGGATGGACTTGATCGAAGGTGCAGTCGAAGCCATCAAGACTTGAGTTGTTGATGCTGGCGAGTTTCCCGTGTTTTTCGAAGTTTTCCTCGCTGAATTCTGACCAACTAGATTGTCTTATTTAGGCGTCATGGCTTGTTCGTTTTCATGGCGTCAAAGCCTTGGGAGATGTGCCTAATCATGTAGGACTTTGCCTCATCGAAGAGGATCTGGAGGTTGTACCGAGCTGTTTGTGATGAGCATAATTTGTTTATAACATGATAGTGTGCAAAATCGAAGATTGCATAAAGTTAATGAGATTTTGAATGTGTCGTAATGTGACAAGTACACTTTATTCGTAATGTGAGAACTTCGTATTTGCTATGTTGTATCGAGGAGGCTTGATAAATCTAAGGAATTAAAAATGCTAATTGGTGACTTAAAAACTCTCAATTTTATTACCATTGCATATCGTTCGATATTGTATAAACATACTCGATACCCCCACTCCTTCGAGGTAGGAAGAGATGGTTCGATCTTAAACATATTTATTCGATGCCCCCTCCTTTTGAGGTGTAAAGAGATGGTTCGATCATATTTACTTGGAAAGCCCAAAACTTTATTATTGCTCTATTTCTTTTAATTCGAAACTAAGTCTTTTTCGATATTCACGCCCTTGTGGTGGGAGGAAGTGATTCGATCGATTTTTATAAAGAAACTAATATAAGTAGAACTCCTAATTTAGGATATAATCTTAGTTTGAACGTTCGATAAGTAGAACTTTGATATTGATGCCCCTCGAGGTGGGAGGAAGCAAATCAATCGACTTTTTAAGAATCTAGCATGTTGCAAGGAAGAAATTTGTGACTTCATACATTATTTGCTAAGTGACTTATATATATAATGGCGTCATGGCCTATCGTACGACTTGCTTGAACGTTATTCTAAGCATGTGAGGTGCATGAACATTCAAAAACTTTTAAAGTAACAAGAAAAGTGTTTAGAAATTCTCCCCAAAGAAGGTTGTTGAGACTGCTAATTTGGTTTGTGTCGAGCTTGAGTTTTGCTGCCACATCCGAACTTGAGTTTGTTCTCTATCCTTGTTCTGTTTGCTAACTTGACCGCTCTTGATGGGTAGTACTCCTTGTCCAATAATGCTTTTGTCTTTTGTATTTTTGCCTCGCTTGTTTCATCGGTATGCCGAGGATTGTATGTCCCTGTAACTTATTGTGAAAGTAAGTATAATGTCTTTTAAGACAATGAAAGTAAGAAGCTAAATATCGCTGTCTTTATTATAGAGATGGTTAAATATCCTTAAAGTGAGTTGTCGAGATGAAAGCAAAAATTGAAAAACTGTAGTTTCTACGTTTTTTTTTTTTTTTAGAATGCAAAGGTGTCATATCGAATGGCTTCCACTAATGGTATGTACGTAAGCAAACAGTCCTTCGTATAATTGTGTATGGTGATAAAAAATGATACCTAGTAATCTAAAGTATGCTCCGAATAAGTTTAAATGAATTGAAAATGTTAGTTAAGAATTCTTCTCTTTTCATGCGGCTCATGTTTTGGGCCCCACTGATCGAAGGTGATGTTGAATCCAAAGAGCTGACTGCATCCATCGAGCATGCATCGAAGTTGTTTATTACCCGCTGTATTGTATCGAAGATAGATTTTTTGAAGTGGACTGTATACCAAGCTGGCTACTATTCCTTTACCGAGACTGCTAAGATTTGCAGTATGAACTGATACATACTACTCCGAGTTTTGCAGTGTGAACTGACTTATTTTCGTGCTAGGTTATCGAAGGTGGTTGGTGAACTTTATGGTTGCTGACTTGACCGAAGTGATGTTATATCATCGAGGAGGTGCGCTGGAGCTTACTGCTTCGAGATTATTGATGTTATGCTATCGAGGTTGGCATCGAAGTTGACTGCCTTGTCGTGTTTACTATCGTTCGAGTTTCGTCGTTATGGGTGCCTGAGTTTGTTGGTCGTTCCCGAGCTGAGTCCGTGCTTCGAGGTTGTAGCCGTGAGAATGTTTGAGATAGTTGCTTTGATGCTTTCTCCCAGTGAAACTTGGATGCTTATATCTCACAGGGCTTCGATGCTTCCTTCGTTGCTTCCTTCCGAAGAGGAGGTGTTGCTTCGAAGGATAACTTCGAGGGATGGTGCTATGCTTGGCCCAAGATTCCTTTGCTTCTTCGATACAGCTGGTATTGGGATGTACTTGACGATTGACATGGATTCTGCACTTATGGTTTGAAGCTGCTGTTTGGCTATGTTTCTACTCGAGTCATCGAAACTTGTGCTTTTACTTTGGTGGTGTACTTTGTGGGTTTGTTGGCTATGCTCAAACTAATTCTTCTGTCACTCATCGATGCACCATGCTTTAACAAAAATTCCTTCTTTGTTTACTTCCTAGACGAGGTACTAATAACGACCCATCGAGCCATGCCTCCCTGGCTTGTTTTCATGTCCAAGTTCTTCTCGGATACCCACTAGAGATGATGGTTAACAGCTGGCAAACCCAATTTAGCCTATAGTCATGACTAAATTTGTTCAGTCAATTTCTTAAACACGTAATGTGCATATTTATGGTCGGCCAGATTTACACTTTGTGGGTGATGTACTATGCCCATAATTACTCCTTCCCTGCAACCATTCACTAATAAACAATTTCCAGCTCCTTTTCATCTTCCGAGAATACTCTCTTGATCTCCTTCCTTAATCACAAACATGGGTGACAGTACTCTTAGGTTTCCTCCAGATGCGAGGTTTGGATCAACAAATGTTAAGACGACATTGTCTCGATGGATTATATCGAGGTTGGCGTGATCGAGTTTACTACTGGTGTTGTCGAAGTGAGGCCGATTAGTTATCGAGGGATCGAGATGACTTCATAATTGGTGTTCCGAAGTAGTGATGGTTATGATTCATTTTGGAACGCCGAAGCTTGGTCATCGAGGTTGCCTCCGGAGGTAAATTAGACATCGAGGTTTCCTTCGGTGGTGGAGTAGACGTCGAGGTTTCCTTCGGTGGTGGATTAGACATCGAGGTTTCCTTCGGTGGTGGATTAGACATCGTGGTTGGTTTTATCGAATAGGATGCTCCGAGATTGCTAGTTGTTGATGAAGTACTTTACTCCGACGATTTTGGTTGGTGAAGTTGTACCAGTGAGAAGATTGCTTCCAAGGGGTTTATTGTTTTATAGATTATAG